>VYZM01018915.1:375530-405084 GCA_013398915.1 Dromas ardeola | reverse complement strand
CCCCCCATTCACCAAACATCAGTTCAGTGATCAGTTTTTCAGGCTTTCACTCTGACAGTTTGCACTATGTTTCCAAAATGCATCATTTAACAATGCATACTGACACTCTTCTGGGGCAGGGGGGGTGGGGGTGGAGAAACGCAAGCTCCAAACAATACAAGATAAAACCGTTATTACAGAAATGCACTGCAGACAATGATGTAAGTAAGTGAGCCTTGCTAGAGCGAGTCCTTTCTCGTTTTCTACTTAGGGAAAAGAAAACATCGTTCATTTCTCCCTTCCCTCGACTCCTGTCTAGCTCTGGGAGCTACATCACCTAAATAAAGCATCAGTTAGCCAGTGTCATAGGAAGCTAAAGTTAAAGAAACATTAGCTCCAAAAAACAAGACTGTGATTGCAGCTTCACTTCAAAGATCTGAACTAATTCACGTATTAATGATTTCATCCAGCCCCCGAGGAGAACTCCAGGTGCCAATCCAAATGTGGGCAGAGGAGAATATTCAATCATTTGTACAGAGAGAGAGCAACCCAGACGATGCCCTGAGGAGAGGAAAATAAAAAAAATCACCTTATAGTCTTGCACCGAACAGTAAAAAAAATACTGAGCTTCAGTACTATAATTAACTCTAACACCCATCTCCTATTGTGGACCATGAGAAGAGGAGATAATAATGTTTGCAACTTTGCACCCATCACCCAGGCTTGCCAGAATCAATGCACCAAAGCTTTTCACCAGAGCAGATTTTGGAAACCAAATGAGACACAGATACATAAATGAAACTCTTAAAACAAATACAAGATTTTCTAAAAGCAGCTGAGATCACAGTATCAGTGAATAACGCTCACGACATAACCCTAAGTTTGAAAACATCTGCAGAAAGTTAGTTTTTACCAGCATGAAACCTTTGCATGTATTTTGTATGATGCTTCTCTTCAACGTTGGCCAAGTGACAAGAAACAGATTGCTTCATGGCTCACATTCTATTCAGATAAAAATTCAAGTCCCACATGTTAAAAAAGAAATCCATCCACACTGAACAACTGACAGAGGCAAAAGAGGTGATGATTCAGAGTTGTGAAGCACCAGCAAGAGAGACACGAGAACACCAATTAGCAAGAAGCTGAATACTGGTAATCACACCTTGGAGCCCATCAGCACTCCCCCATTCCAAAATCCGACCAGGTGTTGAAAAATACCCACCATCAGTAAAATCAAATATATTTGTGTAAAGATGGCAACACAAATAGTGATGCTGTAACGCAGAAGTACAAAGCCAAAAGAGCTGCTGAAGGGCAGATTTTCTTCATTAGGCATTACCAACATATTAAATGGTGGCAAGGGAGAAGCATAAAACAAATCTGCAGATGGTAGAGCAGAAACTAATAATTTTCCAAAGGACAGAAATACAACATATATTTTAAAAAAAATACAGAGTTGACATCCTGACAATATTCCACCCTACCGAAGACTACCAAAGGTTTTGGGAGACATTTGGCTTAGTCCTGAGAATAAAGAAGAAAGTGGAAAGACAAATACATTCTTCTCAGTCTGGATTCCTGTGAGATGAATGAAAAGAAAATAAAGAAATAAGCATCAATATGGGAACTACTGTTTTGAACATGATCCTCAAATCGATTAGGGAAAGACTGTAGCATTATGTGAGCAATGTGCTTTAGCCAAGTATCATAAGAAAAAAAAAAAAGCTGCAGAAGTCTGTTTTTTAATCCTACAGCAAGCTATCTAAACAAGATAATTCTACAGCAAGCTATCTAAAGGCAGAAGGGTGTCATCATGCCATCCCATCACATGCTGAAACACAACGTAGAGCTACGACCACAGAACAAGTACTTCTGACAAGTCCAGGATTTTTGTCCTCACTGCAAAGGCCACGAAACACATCCTCTACTTGTTGCATTTGAGCTCAGTGCACATTACAAACGCCCCATTCCCTCAACCAAGAACGCTGACCCTGATGTCCTCTCGGTCCAGCTTCATCGTACTTCTCCCTATCTTCTACAGAGACCACTGCCACGTCCTACCCAATCTTCAAGCTCCTTCTCACTCACCTCCTTACTTCTAAAACCATTTGTTAATCAGCAAAGTCAGTCATCTGTGATGGCCAAGTTAGTTCTGTTTTAAACACGTTTCTGATGTACATAACAAGACAATCTTAGTACTACCAGCTTCCCCATCACAACTTAGATTCTTGGCTCAGATTAAGAGTTTTTTGTGGATAGAATTGCACCAGTATTTGCTTAGCTCAACTTGTAGCATACTACAAGCTACTGCATTTGTAATGTGCGTAGCTTTCATAAACAGCAAATCCAAAGAAGAAAGGTATAGCTAATGTGCAGAACATACATAATACACAGCCAGAACACTGAACATAAGCATTAGTTATCAATCCAAAGACATTTAGCAGGCTTCCTTGGCATCTTATTTTCCAGCAGGATGCCATTAGTGGCAGTGGACAGATGTGTGGCTGCTACACAACCTTCCTCCAAGAGTTATCTGCCTCACTGTCACTTGATAAATTAATGTTGTTATGAATATGCATGGAGCCATGCTGTTCTACTGCCAAAGAACCTAGCGATATTAAAGGAACGGCATAAATCAACGACTGCAGAAGAACAGCACGACCAGCACCCCTTTCGTGAATCACTTAAGTATAATGGAAACAGAGAGATCCAAGAGGGGAGCGGCACCTTGGGTTTCTCCTTCAATCTCTGCCGCCGAAGGGGTTTTCCAAACACAGTGCCCTCCCTCCCCAGCGCTGCAGTTACCAGAGATGACTCTCGCTCCGGAACTGGTCTCAGGCTTCTCCCTTTTACGTATCATTCTTCCCACTGGATATTCCATGACAGGTGCTCTCTTTGGGGATAGAACAAATCCCATCCCACCCACCGCACCCCACATTTTCAAGCTCTACGAGCAGAAGTGGTTTTGGTGGCTTTGAGTGAGTACAACACACAGCTTCTGCTTTTATAAAGCAAGTAATTATTTGTCACGCCTACCCAGTAAAAGCAGAAAGTCAGTGAATGGTTATGGTTCCTTCTGTTCCCTGCAGTCCAACACGCACCCTACATCCAACATGCTGCTCCTGCAAAAGTGTAACCCCCCCCCTACTGTTAGTTTTACCACTTGGAGCAAAGACCTCAGCCCTTCTACCCAATAAGCCAGGTCCTCGCTATCTCAGGGGCTTACTGCAATAATGCTATTGGAAATGCAAACATAGCGGTTTTTACTGAAACAGCCAAGAAATCTTTAAGACTACAAGAGCCCTCTCTATCTTTCCTTCAGATCATATACATTTAACTGCGCTACAGATTAATTTATTAATTAGCTGGTCATGGCTCAGCACACAAACACCGTTTTTCTCAAATCCTGTAAAGCACAGACCAGATTTAATTGGCTCTCAAATGGCTAGCATGAGAAAGAAGCGTATCAGATGCTAAATCATTTTACCTATAGAAAGCTGACAAAAAACCCATCTTTTTAACTCAAATGTAAGAAGATTCAGCAGGAAGTTGGGGTGTTTTTTTCCCCACCCTTTCCTTGTTTTCAGCAAAACGGTCTGATCACGTCTTGCTTATAGCTGCAGTTTTTACTACTGCATAATGTTACAATTGTATACATGAGCTTGATAGTATATTATCTGTGTATCTCATCTGTCACTATTCTTTCAGAGTTGCCTACACAAGTTTGCAACAAAAAAAAAATCCATATTAATGATGGGTTCGGTATCAAAAGAGACTTTCTCATTTCTGCATTTAAAACAGTTGTTGATTTGACAGTTGAAGTCACTAGGGGGAAAAAAAAAAAAGGTGTGTGCTTTTCATTTTGCATCTTTTCTGGCTTGCCTTCTCCCAGCTCTCTCTCTAGAGCACAGAGTTAGTGGCTTCACGGCCATCGCCTTAGTTACGTACTCACAAATTAACGGTGCTTGTGGGAGGCCCCAGCAGTTCACCCCACGCTGGACAACGCATTCATGGCTCTAACGGAACATCACGAGGCTGCCCGGCAGAATGGGCCCCTCATTGCCAAATGAGTATTTTCCTTGTAAAGGCACTCTGCTACATGATCAACTATGAATGGGCAAGAGAAAGATGTATAGGGTTTTCTTTCTTCTAATTAAGGCTGTATCTACATACAGAACTATTACTGCCTTTCTTTGAACGCCATTCCAAATCATTTGACTAAGACACCATAGAAGAGACTGTTACAGAAATGCAAAACTCTCCTGATTAACTCACCATTATTTCTTTGCCAGATTCTGTCATCACTTCTCATTAAAAATCATTTTATTCCACAGCTGTCGTATTGACTTATAAAGTACTAAAGGATGTAAGAACCTGGCACAGCATGCCTTCTTCAGACAAAAATACAACTGCTGGAATTCAATCGTTTAGTTTTCAACTCTTTTAGTAGGCTAAGTGTATTATCTATCACAAAGATCCTACCGGAAATAGTATACTATGAGCATTAGAGACAGAAAGTGCCAGCGACATCAATCACACTCCGGTTGGCAAACATTAGAAAGCATGGCAGGCAGCACAGGTTCCGCACGGCTTTCGCTGGGCTAATGGGAAACGAGGTGATGGGAAAACGGCAGAGGGGACATTCTGAAGGCAGAAATGAGTCAGTGCGTTACACCGGCAAAAGGTTAGAGAAGCACTTTAATTACAAACCAGGCAATAAATGCAACTGTTACCTTATTAAGATGATTTGAATTCCATCCTGTAACTTTATATAGATTAAAACAATTTTATGTTCTCAGTAAAGAAGGGCTAAAAAAAGAAAGGAGGATTCTGCAACAAAACAGTGATCTTGCAACATGGGTGCAGGTATTGGTATCTGAACACACTCCAAGGCTTTCACTGAAAGTCAGCGTCTAAATTTAAATAAACAAGATATTCTGTCACAGGCAATTCCCTATTAGTGTTCTTTAAGGTAATGTTTGACTAAATACAGACTTTTTCTTTCAAATTTCATTTTTAGTCTCATCTAGCATCAACATTATCTGCAATCACCTATCCGGGAAATCTGTGTAGTAACATCCAGTGTGACACCTGTATTGCACTGCCCTTTTTGTTGCTGGTTTTTTTTATTATTATTATGCAATTGAAAATGCACAGAGTTTTAATTTTCTAATGAAAGAGTTACTCTTTGGTGCAGGCTCCCTGAACAGTTTTAAATCCCATCATTTAAATCCCATCTGGAGGTGAAACCTGACCAGAATGTAGGATTAAAACCAAAGCAAAATGAACCAACACAGCAGGAAGTTTTGAACTATTTTGCAGCAGTGGGTTTAAATAACACCACCCAAACCCGGCCAACTAAACACGATGGATGAGAGCAATGCAGCATTTCTATTAAGCTGCAGAAGTTATCTTGTGGTCTTCTGATTCTTGAGAGAGAAATCCAAACAGCGTACAAGTGGCTTTACAGTTTAAGCCATAATTAACATTAATTTGCTGCAGGTTGAACTTCTGAGAGGGGGGGAAGTGAAAAAACAAACCCACCAACCCCAAGCAGGCCATCTCCTCCCAAAATCCTCTTGAACAGAGCGAAGAGGCAACTCTCTCCAATGGCTGCCGGCCTGGATGAGCTCCCGGGGAACCGCAGACAGCCCGTCCCCAGCAGCACGCTGTGGGTACAGCGCCAGGACACGACAGGAGCAGAGACTCCACAGCCGCGGCTCCGCCAGGGAAACGGGCAGGGTGCACTCAGGCAAAAACGAAGCAGAGCCCAAGGAAACAACTGCTGCTTAGTAATTTTTAATCGCTTTCAATAGTTGGGAGAGGAGCTCAGCCACTGTCCCCTCTGTCACCCTTAACTCCACTGCCAGATCCCCAAGGCAGGCTCCAGCTCACTTATGTTCGCTTGTTCCAGCGGTTATCACTCTTTCTCCCAAAAACGGCCAAAAGCCCTTTTTGTTGGACATGTTTGTGGGCACGAAGCACCAGGAAGAGAAGATCACTTCACCTACCCTCAAGGCAAACTCTCCACTGCACTAAAACCCAACTTTCATCTCAGTAACAGCAGAATTCCGCCCTACAATTACCTGCACTGGAGTTTCCGCTCTATCAGTAGGAATGACTGGAGTCACAAGAAGGTGGAGGCTGGAGCCGGAAAGGGCAAGTACCAACAGAAAACTGTGCTCCCAGATACAACCACATGACTAATGCTAAATAACCTGGACATCCCCCCACCGACTTGTGAGGCTCCAGCCAATGTCTTCCTTCTTTTAAGGCAGGATCCCAGGAATCCTAATGCAAGGAAGCACAAATTCAATGCTTAGATTGAGACAAATGAAGTTAACGGGTGACCTCCATTTCAGTTTTCAGCAGAGATATGCACCAGGCAACCCCTGTAAGACAAGAAACATGACCAGGCAGGGACGGAGCTGACAGAAACTAGGAATTTAGAGAGAGAAGTACAGGATGGTCAGTCTTCAATTCAACCTCTATATTCCTTGGAAGAGCTTCTATGACAAATTTCAAGCAAGGTGATACAAGCAGGCTGCGTACAAAACTCACCACCTTTGGAAAGAGTATTTCACCCAAACAGAACAAAGCTGAGGCCAGTAAAGCCTAGAGAGGCCAGGAACAACCACCGACACATTTAAGACTTTGTGGGCAGCAGCAAATAAGACATCTTTAGAGAACAATGAAGAAAGAAACCTATTTCATCATTCAACCTTAATCCTACAGTCCTTGCACCTGCATTTATCAGCATTAACCTTCATCAGAAGGCACAGAGAACTTAAGACTTCCCGGGATGGTTCTAAAACGCTACTCACTTCACAATTCCTTTTGAGATTTCCCGCTTTCTTTTCCCGCAATTGTGATTTTGCTGGCAGTGACCTGTGTAAGAAGGGAAGCTACTGCTCTCTGAAAACATACTTTCCAAAGGGGTAGGCTACATAAAAATTGGTATGATTTTGCAAAAACTCACATTAAATTTACTCTGAAGCAAGTTTTAAGTAAATAAATCTCTTTCTGTAGATTACCATTGTGTGCTACTGGACACAGCTGCCTTCGTGGGTTTTTTGGCAGACTTCTCATGCAACAAATATAAACATTTATTTGGCCGTTCCAAGCTTAAAGAATAATAAGTTTTATTTTGGTTATGTACTTCAAAGTGACATTCACCCACTGTCCCCATCATGGGCATCTGGCCTGCCAGCAAATGCAGTCTGATGCATGCTGGCAGCCAAAACACATTGCTTATGCCCACACTAGCATTGTTTCTTGTATGTGGTTTTTTGGTGCATTTTTTTGTTGTTGTTGGTGGTTTTTTTTATATATAATAGACACGGGGATTTGCCAACCAGTTGGCAGAAAGCCACTCACACCATTCTGTACATTTTGCTGTAATCCTAGTTCCCCCCATCGACCTAACACACGTCTTTTCATATGGGCATAATAGAGATGAAACTCGCTTCTTTTAGCCATCGTTCAGGTTTTGACGACACGGAAGCCCTGTGTGGCAATACTGCTCCTGCAAAATTCAGTAGCAGGTCCCCTGAACGTGGCCTGAAAGCACAGATGTAGATCCATGTAGTTTATCGGGTACCCTTCTGGGAAGCACTTGGACTCTACCTCCTGAAAGGCACAGTTTATTTTTCAAAACAAGTATAGAAATAAAGCCGAAAAATCTGTTAGTTAGAACATAGTCACTTTAGAGCATATTAGTAAAAGTATACAAAGAAGGTACTTTAAACTCTACAACAGCTCAGTAAACGTTTGGGAAGCTGAACATCCATATGCACCAAGCACCTCCAAACTGCTGCAGAACACTTACACCTTCCCCCAGTAAATACGTAACCAGTGGCAGCTTTTAGATTGGCTTGTATGTGATAAACATGTTATATACATTTTAAAATATAATAGTGCAGATTTTCTTAAAAGTGGATGCTGGTTTAGGATTAAAATTTCCCATTTAGCTGCATGAAAGTTCATGGTATTGTGCATCCATCAAGTGTAACAAGAGCCGTACAAGACAGTTAAATCCAAGGCAGCTCCCTGTATTTGGTTAACTTCATAGTCTGGGGCCAACAGCTTCTATACTAGTGTTTCCTCTGTAGTTAAGATAATCTTTTTTGTTTTTTTTTCCTTCAACATGCTGGTAATTCACCATAAGGAAAAAAGCAAACAAGCAGCAAACCCACCAACTCACAGGCGGTCACCTGACGATGCTAAGCTGTGACACGATCACAGCTAAGCAACAAGCCATGCTTCAAAGCTATTACAAATATTTCATTTCAGAATATTGCACAAAATTAACCACGGTTTACCTCTATTATTAATTTCTGACTTAAAGGAACCTGTACCTGTGGTATTCCCTAGCGGGGTATTTGTACTATTGACTTAGTCTCCAAACTTGTTGGCCCAAACACAGCTGAAAGTCTTGGCATGTGCAGTACTACAGAGCTAACAGGATCGGAATGGAGCTTATACGTGTAAAATTAAGCTGTCCTGGCTTAAATGCTGGAGTGGATAAGAGCCGAAATATTCAACAGTATAAAGCAAGCGCAGTTGTTGTGTTTTGGTTTTGTTTTTAAACACTTTTACATAAACCATTTTGAGCAGCTTTCAGAAATTACCTATACTTCATATACACGCGTAGTTACTTTTCATTACACCCTCTCCCTATGGAAAATACATTTAGAGAGTAAAAGCCTCTACAAAAATACTGAAATTCCAGCAGCAGACTAGGCTCCAGGGAGACCTTAGAGCAGCCTTCCATGATCTGAAGGGGGCCTACAGGACAGCTGGGGAGGGACTTTTTACAAGGGCATGTAGTGATAGGACGAGGGGTGATGGCTTCAAACTGGAAGAGGGGAGATTTAGGTTACATATTAGGAAGACATTCTTTGCTGTGAGGGGGGTGAGCCCCTGGCCCAGGTTGCCCAGAGAAGCTGTGGCTGCCCCATCCCTGCAGGAGCTCAAGGCCAGGTTGGACGGGGCTTGGAGCAACCTGGGCTGGTTGGGAGGTGTCCCTGCCCAGGGCAGGGGACTTTGAACTAGATGGTCTTTAAGGTCCCTTCCAACCCAAACCATTCTGTGACTTCAGCTCAGAAAATCTGGATTACAAAAGTAATTAACAACTCATTTTAGGAGCACAGAGTTTTCAGCAAAATCTCTTTGGTCTCTAAAATGCAATAAACCCAAATTTCATGCATTTGCCCTCAAAAACTCTGCCTTTAGGTGGACCTGCCAATAGGTAATTATTGCACATGATACTGACAGTTAACCAGCTGTCTCCAAACGTATCCCTCGGCTCAGGTGACAGGACGATACTCTTGGAGAATAGTTACAGGACTGGTTACAAGGGAAACAGCACGCCCAACCTTCACAGCCAATAAATAACACAGCTTTTTAAGGTGTCACATCAGGATAAAATTAAAATGTTTGGATACTGGGTTTTACAAATTAGCGGGGCTCATTTGCAGTACCCTCTGTGAAAACAGGAGGCAGAAAGCTGGGACTATCGGTTACAGACAGATACCAGCCCATACACCTCTGACCAGTCCAACATTAATCACAGCCTTGTTTAGGACTTGGGTCCCTGTAGCCATCAATTACCCTGCAGAATTAGAAGAGTGACAGGCTTATTACATTCTCACCCCAGAGCTCCCATCTCCCTCGGTAACTGCGCAGAGCTTGCCGCAAACTCATATTTAGCAGAGCTGGTTTTTTCTAATAAGAACAGCCTCTTGCTTCCTGCATGTTCCCAGGGCAGACGTGGCACATCAGCCCATCAGCACACAACAGTGCTGCCAAACAGGGACCTACAAGGACACAACAAGAGCCTGGCTTTTTGCGAAACTACCATCAGTGGGCGAAAACAGCCACTTCCTAACATACCCGTGGCACCAAAACCCCTGGCTTCTGTCAAAATATAGCTGCTTGTAAAATTACTGGGTTTGTACATGGAGTCAGCCACCCTGACTTCAATGGGATGACATTCCTAGATGTTTAATAAACTGAATTTCACACCTGGGCCCATATATACGCAGACACACATGCATATATGCGCACACACGCCACATGAACAGCGCATATAAATGGCTTCACTCGGGAAGTGAAAAACCAGCAGAATTGTTTTGACATAACCATCTCCCTGTTACATTGTCAATGCAACGCAACAGAGTTTATTAGCAGCTCCTCTTTCTGAAGGAAAGGACATTTTAATTGCATTATCTCCTCATTAACTGAGAGTAACAGAAGCACTGAGTCAGACTAACGCAGACAGCACTACATCCTGCAGCTGCCCAGCACAAACTCATGAATCGCTAAGAAAAATTAAGGTTTTCAGACCAAAAAAACCACCAAAACCAAGCCATCTAAGAATGCTGTGAGATAAATATTATAAATATATATAGCGGTAAGTATGATGTGGCCCTGCTTTTCAGTTTTGTTGTGGTTCCTGCAAATAGTTAGATACAGAAACTGACATAAATAATCTGTTACGGCTTCATCATATTAAAAAAATCCATTAACCACTGTGCTACATTGTTCTTGGGAAAGCTATGACAGCATTTTTAAATGCATATTTTCTTTATTTTTCTCCCCCAAGTGACAGTTTGTGTCACTACTATAACCCTTCACTCCTCCAATTCCAACCACCACCCTTCAATCCCCACACAAGCATAAAGCGGAGATGCCACATAATACCCATTAGCACACTTGATTCTCAATATAACTTAAACTTCGTTTTCCTTTCTGAATTTTTTATTGTCTGGCCTTTTCACTAATCCAGGACTTAATAACAAGAGCTGGCAGCTGCTATTTCAGCAGCGTTCCAAATAAGAGCATAAATTACATTTTGTATTGACTTTATCTCTTACTTAATATTATGTCAGTGCTATTTGGCAAATACGCAAAAAGTGAACTGTCACTCTATTTTCATTCTTACAACTGAATCGATCCAGAATCAAACAACTATCAATAGATTTTTTCACCAACTTTTTTTAAGACTACATACTCACTAATCACTGGTTTTCCGTTCTAATAGAATCACATCAATTAAGCAGTATTCCTAAAAATAACCACCAAAAGAAATTATTAACATCTGCTTTTCACTAAAAATCACAGAAATAACAGGATCTGCTCATTTTTAATGGGCCCCTTCACTTTTAATCTTTAACTTTTTCTCATTTTTCTTTGGACACCAAAAATAGATAGAAGTTACGAATTGTTCATTGCTCAATCAAGAACCATATCCTAAGGCTGTACAACAGCCTTGGAGAGCCTTCCCAGAGTAAACACTAAATAATTAGTTACCCATTAAGCGACCAGTTGCTTGCAATGTCGAGCTATGATCACTGATGGTAACCAAAGAGCTCAGCGTTTTGCTGGCTTCCTGCGATCAACACCGGACAGAGCCAAGGAATGTAGTAGGAATATTTGCCGTTGTTACCAAGACGGACAAGGGGAAGGGAGGACATCTGTCCGGCGCTTCACCAGTGCTTCCTGAGGATGCTATCTGCCTTGGTGGCCGTGACAGCAGCCACTTCTGCAGGGCTAGGGATTAACACAGAGCATGAAAGAGAAATTGTGCTGTATTATTTTGATTAACAACATAAACCAGAAAATATAATCTAAGAAACAAAAATAGCCATGTATTTCTCATCCTTTTCTTCCTTGCAGTCTCAAATTCCTGGACGTTATTAAATACTCTTTCTTACAAAAGCTTCACTAAATCCTAACAAATATATGGGGTTTTTTTCCACTCACAACCAACAGATGATCTCACATCCAAAAATCCTCCAATTTGGCACCAACGTGGCATAACGCGAAAAACTAAGAATTCGTGCCAGTAAAGTGGAGAATGACACCTTGGATCAGGTTATCTTTTCATATCAGACCTCTCTCGGGGACAGACGTAGGCACCCCGGCAACTCGTGGGACTGCCTTCTGCTTTGCAGGGTTAGCTGACAGAGTAACACAAGCATTTGCTCCTTTCTCACGTGAAATACATAATACTTCGTCTGGCTGCCTCCCACATCTTCCAAGCTAGCTCCCTGTGATGAGCAATCTGGCACCATGCACACTTGGTCCACACGGTGGGCAGTACCAATATCAGCACAGTTTTGGCACTGCTAATAATATTAATAGTCTACATGAGGAAGTAAGATTAATTGCACTTCACCCTAAAGGTACCTAAATCAAGGTTCAAACGCCATAGTAACAACACGAGAAATCATAGCAGTGCAACACAGTGCCAGACCCAAGTAAGGATGACCTTTCTCCTGACCTAAGAAATACACTGGAGATCCTTTTTCTGGGCAGGCACTACTGGGCAGTTCATGTACTCGCGCACGTATTCCCTTGCCTTTTCTAGAGATATTCCTGAGCGCATTTCTAGCTTCAGTGCTATTATGAGCACAGCTCAGCGCCCTCCAGCAGAACAAGGTGGACCTGCCCCGTGTGCAGAGCCAAGGGCAGGCTGTCCCTACCTGTCCAAAGCTTTCCTGCTGGGGAGGCCACAAGCACCAGCAGCACGAGGCTCTTGGTAATGCACGGCTGACCTGCACTGGGGGAAAAAGAATGCAAAACTCCACGCGGCTCTGTAAGAAGCAGGAGGGGCGCTCCCACTACCAGCAGTCCCGAACTGTATTGTAGCTTGGTCAGTAAAGTGATCGGTGAAGCACAAAAGGCATCAGTGAACTATTCCTAACAGGTTTGGAGACAAAAAAAGAAGTGTAGAACTAAGAAAGAACACTTTTTAAAGCAAGAAAAACAAGACAAAATGTTGGTTTTCGTTTTTTTTGTTTTTTTTTTTTTTTTCTCTTTTCCTAGTTTTACAATTAAGAGAAAGAAAAAAGCATCAGATTCATCTGCACGCTGACTGCACCGCAACTGCAGCAATGGAAACCCACCACAAACCTGAGTTAACTGTCTGGTTAAATGTATTTACATACTCAATATAACAATGAATTTGTCCATCGTGCTTTGAGAGACTGCATTTTCTTTACAAAAATAGTCAACCTCACTTTAAGGAAACCAACTATATATATTATTTGGCACATCAGTAAAACCAAGAGAAACAACGTTCCCTTAATATTCATAGAAGAACCTTCTTCCTTCTACGTACAGGAACGTATAACATACTTTCAGGAGTAACTCCAGTGCACTGTTCTAGGCATGTCAGAATAAACGCAATTCTGATCAGTCTTACACAGTGGAAATACTACTGCATGACATTTTATAAGCTTCATACTCCTTCCAGGAGAATATGCAAACATTTGTTTTCTTGACCTTTTTTACATTGCCGATTTTATGGTGCTCAAAAATATCCCAAACTCACCACCTAACACTTGGAGGACTTGTTGATTAATGACAAGAAGAGGAGTCAAAGACTATCTCAGATGTCACAGTGGTGAAAACTGAAATGTCCTTTTCCTTGTGAAGAGAATCTCTGAAATGGACCGAAGTACCTAATCTTGAAAGAAAGATTAGGAGATTTAGCTGCTTCCTTCACTCAAGATTGTACAACATCCCCTACCCACTTACAGATACTACTTGAAGTGAGCAGATATTGAATAGTATTCCAAGAACTCTGAGAAATACTTCCTTCACCAATCAAGACCTGCACCACACCTTGGGACAACAACTAAAACGCATCTCACTGCTGGCATGACAAGAATAGCAGAAGAGGGGTAACATCTGTAGACACTTCAGGATCCTAAAGATTTTGAGTTCTACAATCGAGAAGGTACTCGTGGGACTCTGTCTTTGTCCCTGAACTGCCTGCTGCTGGTGAAGTGCTACAATTGTCATTCTTTTACATGCTTAAAAACCACACACAAGCACAAAAGGCTGCCAAGTCATTTCTACAAACAAATAACACCTCTTGCTGACTGAAGCTGCATGTGCTGCAAACACTACTTTGACTTCTGTACTGCCTAGGCCATTCCTATTGTCCTCAGATGCTCCCGGCTGGTGCAGGCATATTTAAACACACAAAATTCCATGCAAAACTTGACTGAGAGATTTGGCAGAAGCGTAACTGCTAAATGAGCAGCAATCAAGTAGTTCACCCAATCAGTTTTCTAATTCACCACAACTGCTATAAATACTACCCATTATTACTGAATGTAGCTTTTAGAGGAAAAATACATGCAAACTTCCTGCAGTATCTAATCTATGTGAAAATTATACAGAACATCACATTAAAATCTAAGTAAACACTTTGGCATACTCCTAATGTATGTGCATAGATTACTTGGGTGTACCTCTAGGATAAGTACCATTTGATGTTCAGATTATTGGTGGATATTTAAAGTTGATTACCCTAGAGGTAAGATATAATTGGTAAACAAGGAATATATACAGAACAACAACATAATAACCACAAGTTGTATTTATTTCACAATTTATTCCTACACTCGGGACAATAATTCAGTAAAGATACAAAACCAAGTCAGAAAGTACCAAAGGCATCATTTTTCACTATATCGCATTATGAGCTGAATAGAAGACCTTACTGGACTTCACTTTTGCTTTGAAACTGGAGCTGCGTCGCAGACCCAGAAGCAGAAGTGCAGTCCCGACAGGCAGAGCCTTCTGTGGGGCTGGGCCTACTCACAGCGAGCCCCACGCTGGGCATCCTCCCAGGAGAAAGGCTTACACAGCCCAACAGTAAATCTCAGGACTCCACTTAAGACAACTTTTTAGCTTACAGCACTTCAAGCAAGGAAAACTCCATTGGTCATGGCTAAGGCTGGTATTTATTTCAGCAGCAAAGTGCTAGAAATGGAAGAATAAACATGCAGCAGCAGATAACAAGAGGAGAAACAAAATGGATGTAGGTAATAAAAGAACAAACAAACAGAGAGGATGTGCTCTGATGTGCTCACCAGACTACTGAAGAGATCAGTCAACTCACAGATGTGATGGTGGGGACACGCTCACTTGGCCAGCACATATTTAATTACCTATATTATTTTCCCTTTTCGGTGTAGACACCTTGTCTAGACTGTTTGATTACAACCAGCTGTAATCTGCTTCTGGCTCTTCTCTCTCTTTTCTCTGACTTTTAAGACAGGTTTCACCAAATAACGTGGTGCAATTGCAGTCTCCTTCCAGATTTCTGCCTCCTTATCACTGTGAGGCACCGACAAATTGTTCTTGTTTTGTTTTCCCCACTGAAGACCTGAATTAGCCACTACCAAGCAGAGCAGTGCTAGGCCACCAGCCTCCCTGGTTGTTGAAGTCACACCGCCTCTCAAAATGGAGACTAGCTCCGTTTTCTGAGGGTGTGGGGTGGTGAACTAGAGACAGGTCTCCTCATCCCCTCCAACACCTGATATCACAGCTGGCAGCCAAAGGGATTATCTGCAAGTAAAACCCAGGGAAAAGAGCCTTCACACTGAACGCATGACTGAATAATGTGCATAATAGTAAATAAAACCTAGATAAAGATAATGATCAAAAGAAGGAAGTCCATTTAGACACTGCCTGACACAGCTGCTCATGTCTGGGGTGTCTGTTAATAATTGCACAGCCTGACTGGATTCGTATATAGGATACGTCAGGAGCTTCCCTGGAGACTGCACTTCCTCCAGAAGTGTGTGTGCCCAACACCAGCACAGATCAAACCGGTTTTGAGCACCAAGCACTGGTCTCCTAGAGGAAAGAAAGTGTTGTGAATCACTGCTGAAAGACAAGGCGGGAATCTCACAGACACCTCCCTGACAACTGATGCACTAAAAGACCTTGGAGCAGTAGTCTGAGCCTTCCTCACGTAAAGACAGGACTCCAGCAGTCAGACAGATGAGGCAATAAAACACTCAGGAAGAGGGAATGGGCTCTGGTTAAATCCTACCCAGAGCAGCCATAGAGGAAAGTCTCACTAAAGACCACTTCAGCACTCATGGAAGCTGTGGGAATGTCCAGATGCAGCTGTGAAGCACGAAACTTCATTCAGTTAAGTCATCGCATTAACATACGAGCAGGGAAAAAGCCATAAGCTGGAAGAATGTGAAAAAATAGCACTGAAACCTAGAACTGCACGGTTCAAGGACACAGCATCAAAACCAAAACATTTCACAACACGTTTTTAAAAAACAGTAGCATATTCCAAGCCTGTATTCCTTCTAAAGATCTGGCACCAATTTCTGGAATACTTGTTGCCTGCAGGCACCTTTGTGGGAATAACCTTGTTAGCTGTGCCCTAAGCGGGTACCAACTCCGGGGCTAACTTTCTGCCTTCACATCTTTCCACAAGATTCATGTGGGCTGTTAAATGACTGCTCTCTCCTTGGAGTGGCTTTCATTGCAGAAAAATATTGTCCATAGAGTTTGTAAAGTGCTTTTAGAACAAAGTCACTACAAAAACTCACAGCTGGGATTGCGGGCAGGGTGAGGTTTCCCACCCTGAATTAAGAATGCAGACCTTATGGATGAAAAACCCCTCTGAGAAGCTGCACTGCCAGATGTCTCCAGCGCAGACAAAACCAAAGAGTACAAAACCTCACACTTTCACGTGCCAAAAAAAGGAATACAAATGCAACTCTGTTGAGCAAAAGACCCACACCTACCACCCCTGGATTCACAGATGGAGAAAGAAAATGAAAAAATTACTTGAATCACTTTACATAAGAAAAGATGTAAAACAGGAACAATTATATTTTACTGGGGACCTAAATGCTGATTTTAACAACTTAAGCATCTCACGCATGCTTTTGTCTCCTCATTATTTTGATTTCATAGGGTATTTAATAGAAACCTTACATGCTTCACTATCAGGAGAGGAAAAATGTTTTTAATAAGCATTAATTCTTTTGTTGCATTCCAGTGGTAGCAAGCTGTCTTAAAAGCACAGAATTTCACAGCGCTATTCTAAAACAGCATTAGAAACACAGGCATACTATTTTCATCATTACTTGCTTTTCAAGGCAGCCAAAGGAGCTGTGCTCCAGGTAACAAGCATTTCTAAAAAGCCTGTAAACGTTTCAGAGAGAGATATTTGGAATTCAGACATGAAAATCCTAAAAACACTTAGTGCCACTACAGCTAAACTTGGCCAGGTGCAGTTTCTAAACTGTTCCATAGAAGAGGCGTAAAAAAAAAATCCTACCATAACACAGCTTTGCCAATAGCTCATTCTTTCAAATGACTTGAAATTATATTATGTATGGAGAGATTCTCTGTTAAGTACATGACATAATAATGGAAACCAATGTAACCCAGAAAATCCAGTTCTCCTACCAGAATATAAGGACAGTTATCTTCCTAAGAAAGATAAAAACAGACAGCTCAAGAAAGAAATAGGAAAAAAAAAGTCTTTGTCATTAGAGAACAGTTTTCTGATGTATTTCAAGTACTGAAAAATCTAGGACTTACTTAACAGCTTTGCCGGCAGATCTGAGAGTCGCTCAACTCAAAAAGATTATATGAAGTAGTGCGTACCAAGTCAGTTTTTGCATAAAAACGTCCTTGCCCGTGAAAAAGGCACACTGGTGCAACTCATCAACCACCGTGTTAAATAAAAGCAGGTACAATCCCCCATCTTTTCTCATATTATTAAACTAGGGAAATACCATTTGCACTATAGTTCTTCAGCGGCTGTGAGATGATGAGCAAAGTTACCCTCTCAAATAGATTCCCAACCACCATTACAAGTTTCTGTTACACTAAGTAGGCTTACGTAGCAAGCACATGTAGCTCAGGCAGAGCCACAGGAAAACTGGAGATTACAGCTCAAACAACTCTTCAGGTTTTTGAGGTGAGCAGTCCAAATAAGGAACTAGGTAACACCTCACAGCATCGTACTGTCTGTCAGCTCACACGCATTTTAGCCTCGCAATTTTAACTGCAGTTTGTCATTGAATCATCACAATTAAAAAACAAAACCCACCCCCACTCTTTTTATAATACATAGTTCTTTTCAGCAATCTAAACCATTCAAGCGTTCTTCTGCTCAAAAAAAATATTCTTAGATTATCCTTGTAGATTTCCTCAGCTTTTTCTCCCCCGAGAAGGGCAAGAGTCCAGCAAGTAACGACAAGAAACAAAAGCTATGATGAGGGAGCCCAGAGAGGCTCTACATGCCTTGCTTGATACCAAGGACCAAGGGTGGTCTGCTCATTCCCCATCCCTCTTTTTTTACCATGGTATGGATTCATAGTGTATCTCACTGCTCTCCCCCTCTTGGCTTATGAAGGAGGGACTCTCCACCTCACCCTCTACATGTTTCTGCTCCCTGGTTCTCCACGCCAACAAAAATTCTCTTTCTTTTCTTGCTATTTGGCAAATATTTTACTTAAGACAGCATTTTAACTCATACCGGGCCAGTATAAAAGATGATACACCAACTGGGATAATGGCTTCCATCAGCCAATTAAGACTTTTAAAGACTTATAGGGTTGATCAAGGATGCAACAGGCACACAGGGCACATGACACTCACAAAAATTCCTCTGAGCTTTCTGGAGTGCACACCATGGTGTAGTTCTGTCAAAAGGCACCTCAAATTTAGAAAGAGATTAGCTGTGGAGTCCAAAAGCAGCAGCAGTACAGATGTTACTATACAGAACCTACGTTTTGGTTTAGCTGAGGCAATCATTCAAAGCAGCTGCTCATCAAAAAGACCCTCAAGAAGAAGCCTAAGCTCTGTAGCTCTCATCAACGAGATCCTACAGGAAAAAACGGAAGTGATGACGAAAAAAACTTCTCTAACTTCTAGCAGCAGATCAATGAAATACATCAGTACATCTCATCTCTTGGCAAGTAACTTTTGGCCTCACGGAGTGTGTTCTTAGACAAAATTGGTAAGGAAACACCTCCAAAGCAGAGTACCATCACAGCGCCAGCTTCATAGACAATTGTGAATTCTGGCATACAGCAGAGATTTCCAACACAAAAAGATGTAAAAGTTGCTCACAGAACAACTGCCCTGAAGTACAGGTTTGCATTTCTCCTACAGTCACAGGCTTAAGGCCTAACTTCTCATTCATGTCTAATTAGCATGTGAGAACAACACAGAAATAGGTTAGTCAAACTGGTTTGCTTACAGGACGTTTGTCTTTTGTGTAATTAACATTAAAGGCAAAATTGACTTTGGATGGCTTGGAAAGATAAGGGAAATTAAACAGGTTTGGTCCAGTGGCCTATCATAACCTCCTCACAGACTTGAATGCTTTCAGAGAAATGAGAGCAGTGTGTTTACACCTGGCTATAAAAGCACGTCGCATAACATACCCCCCATTGAAAAAGGAGTCGCTTCACTGCTCTCCTGAAGAAATCAGCATCCAAGACCAAACTCTGCCTCTCCCCCAGCTCTCTGGAGGCAGTGCCCCCCCAGTGCCTGCGCAGCAGGGCTAGCCATTGATAACACAGGGAGGACTCGCAGACCACTTCCGACAGCACAACAGCCAGGCTCTGCCTCCGCTGTGGCACCACAGCTGCTCTGGGTGACCCTGCTCTGGGCAGGGAGCTTGGACTAGATGATCTCCAGAGGTCCCTTCCGGCCCCTATAGTTCTGTGATTCACCTAATTGTTACATTGGAAAACCTGAACAAAGCCCACAGCTTCAAGAACCCTACCTACATTTTATCGTAACTGAAAACCTCATCCCCCTTGGATTACGCACATCTGAAAATTTTCACGATGGAGCATCCTTGATAAGAGACATGCTCTGTGGCAAGGCGAAAGGCTGCCTCACCTTAGGTGCAGGGACACACTGGCCTTTCCTCTGTACCTTAACATGGAAACGTGGAAAGCAGCCCAGCCTTAAGAAGGGTGTGTACGTTTATAAGCAAACTGCAGGGGTTTTAAATTACCGTCCAACATGAATTAATCGACAGAAAGGTTGCAACCTTGCTCATAACCCTTCATCCGAATTCTGGGCTAAAAGCAAAGGAAAGCAGCTCTCCAGCTTTAACACCACTAGCTACGTAAAATAGAAAGATTGCTTTAAGGAAAAAACCAAAAGCTTTCTGAAATGATGCTACAATTACTGATTTTTGCTTCCCCGCTTAGAACAGGTCTGTCTCTGCTGCTCGCACACAACAGAGTTTTCTGTTGTTACAGTACGGGATCAATGAACATTGCCCATTCCTACTCTCTCACACTCAAGTTAAGCACTAGTTACATCAAGTTGTGTTTCTCTCCCCAAGCACAAGCTTTAGGGGATATAAGCCATTATTGTCTATTCTCGTGGGTTTTCATACACAAAGTATCTTTCCTTTTAAAGAAAAAAACCTTTTCTGGGGAGTAGTAAAAAATACATTGGTTACATCATCATTCTCAAAATAACACAATCATAGCGGTATTTTGTTTGACAGTTTAGAACATAAAATTTTACTGGTAGAAGGGAGAAAGGTTTTCGTGCAATAATAAATGCTACATTCCTAAAATAATCACATCACTTGAATACACCCTCAAAACATATACCACTTTATTATTACTGGTATAAAGGGATTTCTTTCCCCATGCTAGATAAAAATGGCAGGTGTTCAGAATCACAATTCTTCTCCTTTTATTCCCACTTTCAACCCAGCAGTAACATATACCATTATCTGTTTCACACTAATTAGCAACAAAAAAAATCAGCTATTTTAACACAGATCCTCTTTTTATGTGAAACAATATAAATTGTCATGGGCAACATAACTTACTGAAAGGATGAAAAAAGAAGAGAAATGCACAAGCTGAGAAAAGTGACTTCAAATTCTGAGTTTCTGAATAGAGGTAAATTCCATCACCTGCGAAGAAGGTATATTGACTATTAATGCTTCGCACAAATAATTTGCCTAGCTACATGGGAAAAGTGCTATCTATACAGACAAAGACCAAGAGAAAACCCTAATTATTTATTAGCACACTTCCTTGAATCTTGTATTTCACTGAAACATTAAGAGGAGAAAAACTGTTCTATCAGACCTGCCAAACAGTACGAGTACCACAGTTAATACTAAAGCAATTCTTAGCAAACTTTCTTTTCAGAATCCAGAAAGTTATATAGACACAGGCACTTTTAAAAAGTTAAATAACAAATGGCAGGTCAGAGCAGCGTAGCAGGCTCAGCAGCTTTCTCTCTGGAACAACCTTTTCCCCAAGTTTGGCATTGTGGCACACCCTCCACCACTTTTAGCAGTGAGGAGCTGCCTGGGCTGGGTCACGGCCTGTGTGACCGCCTTGTTAGACCCGAACCTTCACAGTTGCGTTGCCAGTGGCCATTGTACCCTCAAACATTAACACACACTATAAAATTTAATGTACTTTCTTCTTTCCCAGGTTTCCACAACCACATTATGGGGGGTTTCTAGCAAACTGGAATATGTCCATCACTAGTAAAACAAATGCTAACTAATATCTTCCATCAGCTTCCTAAGTCCCACCAATTTGGGAGTGCTGGCTCTGCCCTGGGCTTGGCTGCTCTGCAGCAGGAAACAGAAGGCTGGTCCGGCAGGGGAGAAAAAAGAGAAAAAAAGAAAAAGCATCTACCCTTTCTGTTGGGATCCAGCAAACTGCTTCGGAAGTGCTCTGATAGGAAGGACAGGTGAAAGACTGAGCGTCGCAGCACTAGCTAAGACACACGTAGGCAGTAAATGACTAGGGACATGGTTTAGTGGTGAACTCAGCAGTGTCAGGTTTACAGTTGGACTCAAGGATCTTAAAGAACCTAAACGATTCTATGATTCTACTCTAATTACAAGAAAAAAATGTCCAGTTATCAGGAGTATCATCTAGGGCAACATCCAGAAACAAAGGCAGCTGGGGTGTCCCACCACAGCAGACAACACCCCTCAGCAAGGGCTGCAAAGCTGAGGCTCTGGGAGACAAAGCTGACAGCCCAAAACCATGGGCTAATTAGTAGTTCCCGAGTCGAACAAGGGGAAGCGTGAAGCCCTGCATGTTGGGAGAACGAATTTGAAGCGAAGACCTAGAAATACACTACATGTTTACAGATCACATGCCTACCGAGAGATAAACTCCCAACTTTCAAACTGCCAAAAAAATGAAAAGAAAGTCAATAAAATATTTCAAGTAACAGAAAAAAATATTAGCAATTCAAACCCATTCAATAGTTCTTTAAAAGCATCTCTGTTGACACCAGCATGCAAAAGCAGTGTGTCAGAGCGGGGCCAGGCACACATTTAAGAACAAGAGTATCAGAAACGCTCAGCCATACGCTGTTACTAATCTATATGCGCTGGCATTCATGAGCCAAACTGGCTGCTTAAGGGGACCATCCATCAAAAATAATTCAGAAAATGAGGAAAAAAAGAAAAGTGCCATTTTAAAGATAAATAGCATTTATTGCTTCAGTTTAAAGGTTGTGTTATTTTGGTAGTACTGCTTGTGAAGGTAGATTTACATGCTACAGCACAAAGTTAATAGCTATGAAAATAGACAGGCAGTTCAATCAAGAGTCAATTTCCCTTCACACTCATCAACTAAAAAAAGAAGTTAATGTTTTCCAAGTGATGAAAAATTAGGGTACCAAGACTTCAGAGACCTGCTCCAACCTTTCCCTGCAATATCACCAGCGACCCTTACGATCCCCATCATTATCTGATGCGATATTCTAACTTCTCCTACACATCTCCTCAAGTCCCTCAGTGTAAGCAGTGTTCTCCCTCCCTCTGATACCCAGAAATTACCACTGGTTAAGAGGTGGCATAAAGGGTGGCTGATTTAGAGTTACACATTCGAAATGGTCAGACACAAGTCACATACAGCCAGTTAACCGCTGAACCCACACGGCAGTTCCTCTCTCATTGGAGATACTAATTTGAGTGTGTTTTCTACAGCCAGCTGCAATTTTCCTCCAAAGTAAATGAGCTTTGAGATCTCTGCTCCTGTGTCAAAGCTGATCAGAAATGGATGACGAGGTCAAAAATTATTGGAGACATGCTGAAAAATGAGAAGGAAAAAAAGGCATTTACGACTGCAGTGAGACCCCAGACTGAAAATGTTGTCAGTGCCGTGACCAGCAACTTTGTTCATGATACATCACAGCAGGAAAGTGAGGTTTCACCAACCTGAAAGCTGAGGTTTCAAAGAAAGACTGATGATCTCTCAGATCTATGTTCTTCTATACTCTTTCCTTTTACACCATCCACTGACACAAGCAAGCTGAGTGCCCTCTGAGTGTATGAAGGGAATGCACACTACTGCACAACAACAGCATATTTTGTGCTGGTTGCCAAGGAGCAAAAATTAGACACTGAACGACGCCAGTGATGTCTTTATTTGCTACTATAAAAAAAAAGATCCAAGAACATCAATTAGAGTATTCATAACTTTGGAACTATCAGCAGACCATAGAGACATACATAATGAGAAGGCTTTGTTCCTCAGGAACCAAAGAGGTCGTTCCAACAAACATAACAAGCCTGTAGACGTGCTTCAAGCATACACGCTCCCCTTGTTCCACCCCACTGCGGCACAACAGAGACAGCCAGGTGGCTTTCAGAGACATCTGAACTGGAAGAGCAGAGGAAGGCTGTGTTAGAGGAAATCAGCCTTCTGCACACAAGCTTTTCTGGCACACCGTGTACCTGAGCCGGGTCAGCAAAACTGCTTACAAAAACACAGTTAATGCCGTACTTACTCATCCTTGGGGTTTTACAGACACCTTCCAAAACCAATCTAGTTATATGAACTGAAACTCCGTACAAGACACAGCATATTTCTCAGATTATCAAGATGCAATGTTAGCAACCACGTTAATCTACACACCCTTTATAGCGTTCAAACAGTAGAGGAACATGGAACATCTACTGCCTGAAGTGTTGAAACAAATTCATTTGCCTAGGACACAGTAACACCCCGAGTTCAGTTAGCGTCAACTTTTGTGGCCAACACATGTCACATGAGACCCATAGCTCTGATGTTTCCACCAAAGATGCTATATCGACACCCTGATTGTTCATTCACTCTATGAATTAATTATGTACCAAATGAGCTTCACAGTTGGCACTTACCGACAGCTGCTTTTCTTTCCCAAGCAGCTGGCAGACAAAGTGTACCCTGTCATAATTCACATCCACGTTACAAGCCACCAGCACTGCTAGGGTTGAAAGCTGAATTTGTGCTCTTGTACCACAAAAGCTGTCCTCTCTACCATCATTTTAAGACCAACTATTTTGACAGGTAATGTAGTTCTAAAAAACAAACACAAAAACACCCAATAAAACCACAACAAAAAACCAAAACCCACAACGGCAGCTAGCATTTTTAACTGTCTGCCGCTGCAGCGATGCTCCTAGGTGGACCTCCATTTGGCTCGTGTCTTGAAGGCACTGCAGTGCAGCTGAATAAACTTCTGAAGTTTGAGTTTTCTCTGTGCTGCGGAGCACATCAGTCAACCTTTCTATTTTTTCCTTCATTTACAAAAGGAAGATAATAGTACCAGCTATACCAACTGCACAGCAGTGTTGAAAGGATTAATTAGCTAATATCTCTTCAGTCTTAAGCATGCAGAACACCACAGATGCACAGCATAATTACTATTATTAGGTGGGTAATTTCTTTGACTCATTGGGACAACACACATTTTATCTGTCATTTTATCATGGCACAGAAGTCTACCACCAAATATCCTCAGTTAAAAAGAAACTTGAGTAACACAGCATAAACCATCACACTGCAGGGCTTTAATCACCTATTAATCTGACAGAGTCATCCTCCTCAGGGTATACTGACGCGGCTGAGATCAGTAAGGGTACCGGTCCACCAACCAGATACAGTACATTGGGCATACGTTGTGAAGAATGCCATAAAACTTAGGATTTCTCTTCTCCAGGCCTTGGTACATAACATCTATAGTCTAAGAGCTTTGAGACCTCCTGTAACGCTGAACTGCTTTCCTTAAAGAAACCAGAGAATAAAGGAAAATCATCATGCACAAGTGGAGATTGTAATTCCTCTAGACTCAGAAGTAAGATAAGCTAAACTAAAAGAAAGGGGACAAAATTTTGGTTTTCATGTAGAATCTGGGGAAAAACCTTGGCAGCAAAGGAGCCCAGAGGAGTGCGAGAGAACTGTAAACTTACTTGCGTGCATGTGTCAAGTATGATGCTAACTGAACGTTAGTAACTTCATACTGAGAATAACAGATGGTGCCAGGACACTGATATTCTTTCTCTAGAGTAAAACTCAATGCTCTTTGTAGAAATTTCAGTCAGCACACAATGACAGACACAAACCTCCTGAACACGCATTAAGTAGCGGTAACAGTTTAAAGCAATGCTAAACCGAACAGCTTAAGAAATACAGCAGCTATAGATGACATCAAAGGTCACAGTAAATGGTCGCTCTCTTGTAGATTTGCTGTTGGGTACACGGTGCCATGAATCTTTGTTGTTCTATCAGACAGACACAGTAACACGGCTACTCAAACTAACACAACTGCTTTAGGCACCTACCTACTAAACTGCTCATGGGTCCTTACGTTAATTATCATCCAACTACAATAAAAACCTAAGAGGTTGAAGAACTGACACTGGTTATATGGAAAACTCCATGGAACGTCACCTGGCAGACCTTCATTCCCCAGGACACATGCAGTGGGACTAAGTAACACTGCATTCTCACCACTGTGGGCTCACAGACGGATGCCTCTGGTAGCAGCCAGCTGGGATCATTTAAATCAGCTTTAACTGTAACACCGCAGTGCAAAGCAGGAAAGCACAGCATTGTTCTCACAGCTTCGTGCTTTTACCAATCTGTCACCCACAGAAAGCGGCTCGCAGAGCCTAACAGTCACAGCTGACTAGCTACCATTAGCTAAACCAAATCAATGGCCTGATTGCAGATTTGCCAAAACAGAATCGCAATATCCATGCATTAGAATGATTAGACAATTTGCAACTTCATTATCTCCTCTAGAGATACATGAGGTATTACCCTAAGAGTGGCATACATATTTTAAATAGTATTGAAACATATAGCTGTCTCTTTTTTCCCCCCTCACAGAAAACCACATAATGATTAACAGCTGATATACTAAGGCAACGACTGTCATGCCAGCCCCCTATCACAGCCTTGACTGTACCACCATTACCCTACCTTAAAGTAAAAATTCAGAGGAATTTTTAAACGACTTTAAATAGCACTGTCAAACCTTGTTTTATTACTACTTCATTGTTTGCACCTCCTAGGAACAGTAGATAGGTAATTAGTGCTTGACACATTATCATTCTCCCTGGGCAAAATGGCAGCACGAATGCTAATTGTACTAACGGAGTGACAAATCGGGTGTGCCAACAGAGTCGACTTGATCCCCAGTGAAAAAAAGCACACACGGGAGAGACCAGCATCACGAGAAACAGCCTATTAGGAATCGTGTCTTTGGCTCATAGCTGAATGACTACGTGAAAGGAAACCGCATAGCTACAGTAAGACCAGTATTTTCAGCTAAAGCTGTTTTTGCAGAACTTTTTTTGAAACTAAAAGCAGTTTTTGCAGACAGAAAATTATTATTCTTACTCACCACTTGTGAGGTGAAAATTAGCAGTTACATACAACTCTAACCACTGCACAGTTGTTTAGGAGAAACCTCTGGCTTTTACTTTATGTAAAATCCATGTCAGAATTGAGACAAACTGTGGAATCGGTCTGCAGTCTGCACGTTAACCTGCATTTTACTAAACCACTATGCTACATTTTTTATGACAGCTCTTCTGTGTGTCCTCCTCAAACTGACATTCCACAAAAGGGAGCTTCCACACATGTCATATAATCGGCATTCAATAATCTAGCAGACCCCTTCCCTGCTACGTGTCACCCTGAAACTCCAACATAGTTGTATGCTGTAGAAGTATAACTAAAATTACAGCTTTAACACTTAAACGTGAAGACATTCATTTAGTTTAAATAATTTAACGGGGAGAAACCCAAGCACTTTCCCACATCTGAAGCAACTTGCAAATACCATGGCTATGGCAGGCAAACAGCGAACTACAACCGCTCTATGTAGCCTCCTCTAGTCAGTACCTACACATACACCAAGCTTTAAGAACATAAAGCATACCAGTGCAAGGAATGCCCTGCACTTAAACACCTACCTATGTGTTGCTGAACAGCAAGTTTTATTTATAAAAAAAAAAAAAAAAAACACAATCATAAAATTTTCCCAAAACCCAGAAAAAAATAGATTATCTGAGTTGTACTCCTACAATTCATTTATGCCTACCTGTAAATAAAAGATTGTAATCTAGCTTATAGCAATTAGGTATCATTATATTGCTGTATTTTATGATTTTATTCATTACTGCTAATGAATTGATTTCAGATATCAGCAACTACAATGTCTGCAAAATTTTAACAAAAAGCTTCCACAATAAAACAGTAATTCAAGCTAATAAATCCTGACCAAAATCCCCCTCTCAAACCCAAATTACCAATTAAATACCATTAGGAAGATTTAAACCCGAAGCCTTATAAAAATCTATTTTAATGTTTACAAGGAAGAACACTGGAAAGAGCATATACAGACGCAGACAGCTTATGTACTCCAGAGAGGCTCCGGCAATTCGCCCCAGTAGCTGACGCCATACAACACTGCCCTGGGCAGCCACGCCAGCTACAAGGCACCTGCGGGGCTACCAGGTAAACCAAAGCAACCTGTGCAATGCCACGCAATTAGGTTAATGCCATTGGACAGACGGAACTGTGAGATGATTACTGGCAATGCGCATGCCTGTGCTGTTACTCCTTTGCAATGGGTTTCTCAGCAAAAGTCAAATTTGCCAGCCCTTCCGCAGCACCACAGCTGTGTTACAAAAGAAGAAAGCAGTAACTTGGGCCCTAATACTTTGCCTTGTTGGAAAAAATGAAGAAAGCAGCTAATATTATTGATCCTTTTAATCTGTTTGACAGCTTAAAACATCAAGAACAGTAAATGCATATGAAAGGTCTATGATTTGCAACTGCGCTTAATTCCAGCACAGAACTGTCACGTTAGACGCACATGCACAACTTCTGTATTAACTGGCATTTACTTAATCAAGATATTGATAATTCAAGGTCAGTTCACACCACATGATACACTGACATCTATTCCTCTTGTATTTCCCCACTTCGCCATACTGCTTTAGATGCCACAAAAAGCTCAGTTTCATTTGTGTCTTCTAAAAATTCAGACCCACAAGTTCTGTCTATTAACACCTCCAAACTGCTAAGTCCGAGCAGATGTTAAAAACATTCACTGAGAACATAAAAAAGTTACGATTATTTGTTACCACAGTGTGAAACGGGCTTCTTAAAACGTATCCACATTAATTGAAACTACTGGAAGATGTAGACTGTTGCTGCCTATATGCGGAAGCAAACAAGAAACAAAGCAGCCCAATAAAAGTAAATGAGTATTTGCAGTATGACCTTAAAAGACAGAGAGCTGTCTTGGGCAGGGGCTGGAAGATCTGCAGAACTAGAAGGAACGCTACCATCATCTGAGGTGCACTTCGTATATTGTGTACCTGCCTTGGCAAATGAGCATTAGAGGAACACCTATGTAGAAATGAATTGCCTCTTAATGAAGGTAAGTTCAGACACACCAGTAACTAAGACGTCTAGTTGCAGTTGATGAAAATTGCAAGTTTTACGTATCATGATAGTGCAATACTAATACCATAAGCCAAGTAAAATTTGGAACCGGCTACAGGCAAGTACTACAGACAGGCTGACCTGAAATCTCAGCACAGAAACTGCTGGGGAGAGCAGGCGATTCTCTTTCGAGGCTGGGGGTTAAAAAAAATAAACCTATTTGAAGAGGTACTTAAATCAAATACTAATTCAATGAAGTTGTAACTGTGTGGAATGTAATGGTCTGAAATAAAACAGCACAGAAGATTTAAGAGTTCTCTTGTGCCATGTTAGATATGAAGAAAGCTTTTAGAAAACTATGGGGGGTGGATTTTTTTTCCCCCCTTTCTTGTGGGATAATAGATGTCTATGAACCTTTTTAATTTTTCAGTTTTATAGAATTGTAGCAGTACTGGTTGGAAGGGCCATCTCTAAACCAACCTGCACCCAACACCAAACTAGGTCATTTGTCACCTTTTTCTAGGGAAGTCCCTTTCCCTCGCCTCTGTCAGAGCTACTTGTTTTGGACTGGGAGAGTCTCTTGGTTTATGTCTCGCCCCCCGGCACAGAGACACAGAGCAAGGCAAACACAGACAGGATTTTCTTACCTTAGGGTATGAAATTTTGAAGAAATTGCAACTGTCACATCTTTGAACTCATAAAGTACTTGCTTCTAAAAATGTCCTTTGCATCTCATATTTACAGCTTGCCTTTGTTGTAAACCCTTTAGTAATGGCCTTGTGATTCTGTTTCAGACATTTTTGAGTAAAAAAAAAAAGTAGATGTTCGTGTGCTCTCAATATTTGTGAAGGCAATAATTATTTTTTCTTAAATAAAAACAACCAATGACCATAACCAAATACATTTACTGAAGCTGAGTATTTTAATTTGTCACAGGTCAAAGCACCTATGTTTACACAGGAAAAATTCTGATAAATTTTTCAGATGAACATATAGGAACTTAAGTGAGGTGTTATTAGTGTTGATCATTCAATTAAAAAAAA
>VYZM01018915.1:320058-375522 GCA_013398915.1 Dromas ardeola | reverse complement strand
AAAAAAAAAAACCACACAACACAAGAAACCCCAACACCACCAAAAAGCACCAACCAAAAAACCCAAAACATTTTTTGCAGAACCCTAGAGCTTACTAATTCCTAACTTACTAATTCCTTACTAATACATGGAATGCAGTAAAATAGTATAGGCGGCTGGATAAAAAACCATCATTTTTTAATTCTGTCATTCTGTAATGGCTCTTCCTAAAAGTAACTGTAGTCAAAGAGCAGTCAGACAACACGTACTTTGTATTACAAGATTTCTCTCTTTAACAAGCGGTAGTCAATGGCTTATTAACGAAACAGATCCATCTAGTGGTAACAGTAGTTTTATGCTAATCCCTGTGTCAAGCACCAGCAGGGAGGATGGGGGGCTAAACGAAGAGGCTGTGTTACGCCACCAGAAAGAGCCCTGGTAATCAACGTCTCACTCTAAGTCAAGTAGGGAGAACTCTTCCTCCAGTGGAGGTGCTGAACAAGCTTCAAATGATTTGATTTACAAAATATTAGCACTTACAATCATTCAGAAAAGACAGAGCCTCACTACTCAAACTTGTCAGCCAGCATCAACGTCAGATTATTGCAGAAAAAGCTCAAACGCACGAGGCAAGGGAACTGCTAGAATACTCTTCGGAAACTGTAATTTATGTTCAAAATATCCTAAACTACTTCAAAACAATTTTTTATACTCTAATGACTTTGCATACATCGCACCTAAATCATCTTCAGTTCTGAGCAATAGCGTGCTTTGTTCATTTGGTCTGGTGCTGTTGCGTGTGACAATTCTGAGCAGGAATGGTCCCAGGGGAGGAGAGAAAAAAAAAATACAACATGCCAAAACCTGAAAGCCATGCAATTTTAGGCTTGTCAGAGCATTCCTAGTAAAAAGCGCTAGAAAAGCTAATAAGGACTCATCAAATAATGAATTGAAAATGACAATAAAATTAGCATCACTGGTCACGATTTCATGGTAAATAGATCTTGTCAAAATAAATCATTATGCAGTTTTTCAGGGGAATCTCAGACTTGGTTACTTGGCACCTCAGGCCATCTTGATTAGAAAACAACAGCACTGCAACAACATAATAAATGGATTAAAAACTATGATAGGCCTCAACATGCGGCTCTAAAGGAAAACAAAGATGCACATGTCGCTCAAGGGAACCAGTTTCCCACCTTGCCCTAACCCTTTCTCTGTCCCCAGGTCTGCCAAGGTAGTGTAGAAAACACAAAATTATCAATGACGTTTACAGGTAACGCACACACAAGCCGCCAAGTGAACCATTTGGCTTACAACTAGTGCTGGGCTCAAGTGAACGTGGTATGTTTTGTTGAACAACCAGCTGAGCAGAGATCTACCTTGATTCTTAGGTGCCTTAAAACAAAAACTAAAAATACAAAGGACAGTTCAAAAGGAAAGCAGGGCGCTGGCGTCACCTAGAGCTACAGCCAGTTCCCAAATTTAACTCAATCCTGAAACCCCTACAGAGCCAAGAACCAGAGGGCAAAAAAGAATCGGGAAGAGCTAGGGATGGAGAGGTACATATGGGGCAGCAAAGAGAGCAGCCAGCAGCAGCTTCGATAGAGAGGAATAGCTAGAGGCAAGGTCTTGCTCCCAAATTTGGATTCAACTGAGGGAGAGAAAAATACAAGGAGAGGAAAACAGCAGCAAATCCATGTCCCCACACATGACCCTGTCTCCCCCAGACCTCCACCATGCTTCACAGGTCTATTCCCCAGGCAACAGAGAATTGACTTTTTCTGCCTCGCAAAGAAAACAAACATTTGTGGGCCACCTCTCAGCCAGCAAAATCCTCCAAGGACGATTTCAGAAAAATCCTACCAGTACGGTAGGAAAAGGACTTCTCCACATTTATAACAGTGATGTCAACAGCCCCCACAGCAAAAGCTGGGCTCCAGAGGGACAGAATTCATGCTCCTGTCCCACACGAGCTGTAGCTCCTTGAACTTGACAATACCTGAAGCCAGCCCACAACGCTGCACAGCTGGTTCTGTTACCTGACAGAGCAGAAAGCCTTTTGAAGCTGGGGGTGCAAGCTAACAAAGTTGTTAGGGACTAAATATAGATGCGCTAATTTAAATGCAGCAAGCACACGAGCGTCCGTGTTGGTCGCAGCAATAACTTTCAGCTCTCCCCTCTCCAATTCTCCCAGCTGGAGAGCAGAATTTTGTCTTTGCTCTAAGGTACCACTTACTGTTCATGCACTTAGTAAGTTCTTTTGATTTGGTATGATGAATATGCCCAGAAGCATAAGATCTATGATCTTATCAAGATCACAAATAACCAGTTGGTACCCAATTCAAGGACTCTACAAGTCTGTACCTTTTTGGATGCTGTGAAGTTACAAATTTAGTTACTGGAGGAACGGGGAGGGAACCACATCCTCACTCAACTGGGAATTTTCCTTCAAAGTTTAGGCTTCTCCTAGAGAGCTGCTCCCCAGGCAAAGGCAGCAGCAAGGAAGGCAGTCTCAACCCCAGAGCACTCTTTTGGTCCCTGGGACTTTCTAAAAAGAATAGAAGCAGCCTACAGGGACATCATTTGAGAGCAGTAAGAGAGAGGCTCCCATCAAAAGCTATCTGACAAAATTTGTCTGCTACAGAAATATTCCAGGTGAGTTGGAGATAATTTAAGCACTCAAGTGATGCCCGAAGGAAAATAAAAATGAAACTGAGCAACCAAAGGTAGAACGAGGGTCACAATTACACTTTTAGCAAAGACTGATACTCCTAGCTTTCACTGGTAAAATCTATTGCCAAAATAACTATCTCTACTAGTTTTTTCTCTCAATTAAAGTGGTGTAAGGCACCAACGATGGGGTTAGCAGAGCTGTGTTATTTATTCCTACCCAGCTAATGCTCACTCTGCAAAACGAGAATTAAAATCCCAATGCCGTATCAATTCTTTAACTACTTTGAGCCTGAACTTAGAAACTTACACAACAGCATCTGTGTTATCAAACATGGATTTGATTATTTCCTTTTTATGAAGTGTCACTCCCACTTCAATTTTTAAGCATCTTTTATAAGGATATCCACTGATAAGTGGCCGGTATTGTTATATTTACACATCTCTTCTGTGCTAAGGTGGATTGAACCATTATGCAGACAGGTAAGCGTGCACTAATCAAATTACAAACTATCAAGGACTAAACTTAAGTCAGGTTAGATTATAGTAAGACTGCTAAAATTTCTGTGAAGAGACAACTTTTTAGTGCAGACCTTTAATATTTCTGAGAAAAACTGGATTTCTTTCTTTCCCATACTTCGCATGATGCAATCCCTGGCAGAATCAGCTGGAGGCTGCAGCAGGAAAAAATTAAGCAAAAGGAACGTAGTCAAATAACAGAAGTAACATTAATACATGATGGTAAGACAAACTTTATCATACCTACAATTATGCACGATAGAGTTAAATGAAAAAAGGATTTAACATTCCTGTACATGGTGCTCCGCTGGGACTCTAGCATAGTTTTGGAAATAAGCTGATGAGTCTGATTAAATCAAATCAAAAGCTGAAGAACTTAAATGACAATAAAGGAAAAAACAGCCTTATAATTCAGCGCAAGAACAGAGTTGCAGAAGGAAACCGCTGAGCTGCAAATTGATTGACATAAGCTGGTGAAAACCACTTCTGGGTCACTCGCCTGCCGCTTTAGGAGTTTTGAAGCACGCTTGCTGTCTGACTGTTACTACTCACGTACGTGGCATCTAAGTGACTCCAATGCTAATCATGAAATGTTGGCTTAAGCACCAAGATGCATATGTTTTGAAAATTCAGTGCAGGAGAGCAGCAACAAGAGCATGATAAAGGCCACCTTTCGGCATAGCTGCCATTAACATGAAAAAAAATTGGAAAAATAGTAACAAACTGTGGCAGGCACAAATTCACCCGGCGCTTTAACCCTGGAGCGGGGGTTTGGAGCACCATCTGACCTTCACACCAGCCAGAGCTCAAGCACAGCACAGCACGTAGAGGAACATGTCAGCAGCAGAGCTGCCAAACTACAGCTACTCCTCACAGGTGAGACAAAAGGAAGGCTTCTGAAGCTGGGAAGCTAAGTTGCTACTGTATAAATTTTATATATGTATACATACATGAATAGATACACACATACAAATACTTATTTCAACACACACTGGAAGTCAAGTGCGCTGCAGGCACTGGAAAGAGCTGCTTTCAGTTGTTCCTTCTATTTTCCTTTTGCCCATGCAGCAACTCCTGCGGTGCTTACGTATTCAAGTAATCATACTTCGATTCATTTTGATGCGCATGGAAGGTCGCTTCAGGAGATTGAGAACTCTAGTCACAAAGGCGACTGCATAGCAGATGGAAAGAGTTTTGGTTTTGGGCTGTGGTTTTTTTTTTTTTAAACATACCAATCAATTGTTATGAAGTAATCCTGATTTAGAGTAACTTAAGAAATAGTATATTTGATGTTTTTATAAGCTCTGCAAGCAGACTCAACAAGCAGAAATCAGGCAACGTGGATTTTCCTTCAGATGAGCAAAGGGATCACTTTTGTTATCCTCTGTGTTTAGGTACAGCAAGATGATGAAGAGACGGTACTGATGTGCAGAGAACTGTTTCTTTCTTCTGGAATTGAGCTGACATCCATATTTAATATGAAATCTGGAAGCGTAGACCAGGGTGCAGTAAGGCGTAGATGCATCTGTAAGGAATTTTGATGTGAAAGCAAATGGTGTCCTTTAAGAAACAGACCAAGAGTAAGCGCAGCAGCTTCTTGATTTTGCCCTTGAGCCTGTTGTCAGCTCCAGCACCTGCCCCTCTGTGGGCCACCTCTATAAACCCAGCCCTTTGGAAGCATTAGCTGTAGGGAGCGCAGGACCAAGAACCCTTTATTAAAGCCCACATGCCAGCACTTACACTGGTGCAGCTCAAGCTCCGCCAGGTCCATTATACTGGCACTTATTTATTGCCATTTGATCTCTGAAAGAAGGTTAAAGCAGGTGGTACTGAATCACCATCCTCAGGATTTAATGACACACAGCAAAAGAAATGAACTGAAAAGGTGCCAGGGAACACAGAGAAAAAAAATCTTGTATCTAATTCAGGTATTTCTTCTAGTCCTACTTCACCCAAGCACAAAACAAGATTCCACTTTTTCTGAAAGAGTGAGAGGCACACAGAGCCTCAAAACACATTACTTCAAGACTCTTAATTTCTAAGAGATTGCCACACAACTTCTTTGAAGAGCACACAATTGTGTACTCAGAGAACAGTTTAAGTAATACACAATACAGTAAGCCAAGCCTGTAAGACCAGGGATGACTTGTAAACAAAAATTCTGTGTATTCCTCCCAGAGAAAGATTGCTGCTTCCCCCTACCCCTGCCCTCTTCTTTTTCTTTCTGCTCATTAGCCAGTAGGTTAAAAAACACTGTATAAGCTCCTATTTGCTTTTGCCTCTGGTCTCTTTGTGACAGACAGAAGCACAAGCAAGAGCAGTTCACTTAACTCCCAAGGTTGGGTAGCCTCTTCAGGTGAGAATTACTTTCCCCTTCCAGTTCTCCTCCAGGCTTACGCATTTGCACTGCGATGGGATCAAGCTTTATCCTAATAAAGGAAGATGTCATTCTAAGTAACACTGCAATAGTAACCCCCTGCATCAAGATGAAAGGTACCAGTAGCACACTGTCATCTTCCATTGATAAGCCAGTATATCTACAAAGATATTTTTAATTCTTACAGTTAAACCACTCCTAATATACCGCACTGCTTCACCCAGCTTCACCCAGAGGTAAGGGAGCTGCAAGAAAAAGGCAACATCCATAGCCGACAAGCCTCTGAAAATGGCAGTATTGAAAAGAAAAAAAAAAAAATAATCTCAAAACCAGTAATTTCACATCTCCCATTACAATCCCATCCTGGTTTTAGAAGTTTCTATGCCCTTTGTTAAACTGACTTGCTCAGCTCTATGCACATACGGATACACAGTGTACCAATTGAATCCATGTTGTTTTCCCAGAGTTCCTTTCCCTTCTTTTCTTGGCTAAACAAAGGAAAATTCTGCAATGTTAGAAGTGGGTCACAAAGACAACAGGGAAGAACAACAACAAGTACTATAGCACCATTTCTACTTTTTTTTTTTTTTAGAGGAAAAAACCAAACAACTTTAAAACCCTTCAGGGACAAAAAAAATACAGCTCATTCAATATGAAAAATCATGTGTCATCGTTTTATCTCCAAGCTAAAGGACAGAAAAAGTCCTTCTTTGTAACTACTCACAGACAATACACTTGTTCTCTCCACCACATGGTGCTGACAATTTCACTAAAATCCAACTTCTTTGGCAATTTAGCAGTATAAGACTTTACAATTACACTAGAAATTAGAATTCATTTCTAGGGTATCATTCCTTTTATGTTTACCAATACACATCATCTACTCTGCTTTGCAACTCCAAATTACATTTCCTACTGATAGCATATTCAACACTGCTTTCATACCTTTTATTTAGATGTAAATGGGGTGCATTTTTGTGTGTGTTGTTTTGGGGTTTTGTGGATTTTTGTGTTTGTTGGGGTTTTTTTAGGTTTTGAGGTTGGTTTTTGTGGGGGTTGTTTTTTGTTTGTTTATTTGGTGTGGCTTTGGTTTTTTTCTTGTGTTTGTTTTTTTTTTTTATTTTATTTTATTTTGTACTTTGTTTTTGCACCTTTATATAACTACCCTGCAAAGGAAAGAACTTAAGTTACACAAAATCATTACACACTGTTAGGCTTGTCATGAAGTCACCAGCCACACAACAGATAACTTAATTGCCTTCAGCGCAAACGTCAGTGCCCACTGTGATAACGTGAGATGTTCGCTCTACAAAATTTGATTCAATATATGAATAAAAATCAAGCCTTTAACTCTAAAGTTGCCATTAACGAATGTGAACATTCAGCATCGCAGAAGGTTAAGCAACAGTATGTCTCTGACTGTCTAAATATAAGTAGCAGAGCTAAACTGTGTTGTCCTTATACTTTCAAGTAAGTTACAAAGTATTAGTATTTGAACTTAACAGCTGTAACATACTCTGATCTAGAATTTTCCTCCAAGCAAAACTACTGCTGATCATCTTTTGGATAATTACACATGATGAAGATCTTTACATTAAAAAAACATTAAGAATAAAATTAGAGCTATTACCTGCTCAAGCATCCTTAAAACACCAGCACTGGTCACAATGATCAATGTAAGTACTTTTAAGGAATACCACAATGTCATAAAGAAAACTTTAAAGTAACCATTCTACATTTTGCATTTCAAGAAATACCATCTCATCTTTGCTCCAGAAGATGGAATATACCGAAAGATCCCACACAGAAAGCCTGAAGCACCCAGGAAGTCCCTGGGGAGTAAACTCACAATCACCACAAATACTCATTTATCAGGATTTCCAGATGGGAACAAGTAATTTTGATGTCTGAAAGTCTTCAGAAAGTCACTCCTTTTTACTGAACACCCTGAGGGTCACCCACAATTACAAGTTACTGATGAAACTTTTGTGCTCTTTATTTTCCCCAATGCTAAAAAGCATTTACCAAATAGAGAAACTGATATGTTAGGAATGTTTTACCATAATCTATCCAAGTGAGCTGCTCTTTAGGAAACTTGACATTTCTGTTACAAACACCGCTACAAGTATGTGTTATTTTCCAGTTCTTCCAAGAAATAATGCAGTTCACCTCGCAATCTTCCAAAGCAAGTTATAGCCAAGCATCACGCATATGGGTAAGGAAGTAGATAAACCACAGGCATGAACAACACAACTGAAATTCACCTTCACTCTCTTCCCTTCCAGCTCCTCTCCCCCAGAAGGTTGGGAGTCTTCCAAAAGAGACATGGAAAGCAACAGAGCGTTCTCCCCCATCCCCAACACACAAAAAGCACTCCAAAAGCGAACACCTTTCACAAGAGAGCCAACTCTTTCACCATCATGAGGATGCCTGCAATCCCAGATGAGTGGAAGGGAGGGACTTGGGGCTTCTGAATGCCCAGAGACCACATCAAAGGCGTCTCCAAAAGAGGCCAAACCCAAGCCAACTCTTTAAATTTCCTCCCCAAGAACTCCAGTGGAAAACATTAAGGGAAAGGAAAGCCCACAAGTTTCTACTCAAAAGACAGTTTAAAGAAAGCACCACAAATGTCAACCAGCATCAACATCCTGTCAGGGATTATTTGTTTATCACCTTGGACTCAACTGAGAGCATCTGTCAATCTCTGAGCAGCCTTCATCCATCATTATGGGAAGATCAGATCTCTACAGCAGAAAGTTTTAACTGTGTAGTTTTGTTCTGTCATCACTTCAGAGTTCCTGCTGCCTATCCTTCAAAAATTTAAATGCCAGAGAGAAACTGACAGCCACAATGCAGTATCGGTCTGAAAACATGGTGTTAGATCAGGACTATGAACCGCACACAGAATTTATAGTGGAAGCTTCCTCTATCCCAAAAGGTCCTTGTAGTCTGCTGAGAAAACTGCAGATATTCCCTAACCAGCTTTGAAAAGGAAATTACCACCTATTATTTTCTATTACTTTTGAAGAACACCACCACAGAAAACAGATGGGATATGTGATTTCCTCTTCGATTAAGCATAAGAAGATTAAAAAAAAAAATCCCTAATATTACGTGTGCTTATCAAAGAAGGGAGGTTCAAGACTTCCTTAAAAAGGCAACAACAAAACCAAACACAACCCAAAACAGCCACCACCACACAAAAAAACAAGCATCAAACCATCCAGGTTCTGACTTTGATCCCAAAAAGAATATAGCTTGTGGTCCATCTTGCCCACTCTAAGATGGTATGAAACTCTTAATTCTGAAAAAGACAAGAAAATAAATCTCTCTACTCCACATGAAAGCTAATCACGTCTCTCGGTGAAGTATTAAGTCTGGTACTCTGATAGTTGATCCTGAGGTTCAGAGAGGCCCACGATTTATATTTATTTTTATTCTCTGTGGACAAGAACAGAGACCACACAAAAGACAAATAAAAAGGCTTGAACAACAACAAACTCCTGAATACTAAGTGCAAGAGAAGACACAAGACAAAAGATCCAATTCTGTCACACCAGTGAAAGAATCCCACTGAAAGTGCCAGGACTCTCCCTGGGATAGCAAGGCTCTGCTTGACCTGCTTGAAGGACCCTAATCCAGAAGCAAACAAACCAATTTAGGAGTGTACAGGTATTTTCTGGTTTTGTACTTCATTATCTGTTGACATACGTTTGAGATGGGCACTGTACAAACACTAACCTCAATCAACTGCATATACAGAGCTAGCACCAAATGACTGTGCTGCTTGTTCCCAACAGAAGTTAGCAAGGAACCAAAAAAAAAAAAATCCCAAACATCAAACCATTTTATAGCCTAAAAATAAAACCTGAAGAAGATAAAGAACTCCAAGTTCAAGAGCAGAGGCTACCATTACATATGGAAAAGGATGAGTTCAGGAGCAAAGTCAAATGAGGAAAACAAAAATAAATAAATAGAAACACCAGAAAAACCTGGAAACCTGCGATCTATGTTGGTGCACATATTTCTTGAGGTTCAGACTCAACAAGAAAAGCTCGTTAGTTCATTCTATGCCTTAATTTCTATAGTTGTTGTTTAGGCACAAAAATATTGCCCGAGAGAAACATGGTTAATAAAGTTGCCTATGAAAACCAATCAAAGCTTTGGGGATTTTCTTTTTGTTGGTTTTCTTTTTCATTTGGGAAGTTGGATGGGAAAATGGGGTAGGATCTGCTTTTGCCAGGCTCTTTAGCCAAGAGCCCCCATGAATGAAAATATACCATTATCCAAATTAACAGAAGAAACCCAGGCCACTGCCACAAAAAAAGGAATACATTAAAAAAAGAATGGAGGAGATACCAGGTATTATAAAAAACTAAAGCTGGCAATTCTCCTTTACTACAAACTACTCGTTTGTTTGTCCTGGTTATAGCAGTTTCAATCTCTCTTGAACTACTGCAATTTGTCTAATTTACCCCACGAGTACATGGAAGAAATAACGAATATCAAGTACTCAAGCTTTTAAGAAGCCAAATGTTCTCCTTAAAAACAAAGAGAGAAAGGAATGACATTTTTAAGGATAGACTATAAACACAATATGGTCATTTTCATATGCCTGTCCATAGCAATTACATGGAAGAAACCGGTACTTAAATGCACTAGCAGAATGTAAAGCACTGCATTTTTTCCCCCCTCATTTCCTTCCTATAATAGTACTTTGAAACAAAAGTGTTACGCTTCATTATCAATCTTCATCTTCAGATGGAGAGAGTGCCTTTATTTTGGCAACACAGGACATATAATCCAAGAAGCACACGACAGAAGCCACACTAACACACATAAAAAAGCATTTTTCTTATCTTCCTGTCTTCTTCCATATTGCAATTTCATTGATTTGCTTACTTGATGTTTTAAGATTAAGAACATATGCAGTTAGGGGAGTCCAATGTTGTCTACTGCAATGAATTACTGGATTAATGATAATTAGTATTAAAGAAGAAACGTTCTGCAAGGAAAACAACTGTCATTTAGAAAGACCAGAAAGGGACAGGCTCTTTTACATTCTACTGACATGTGTCAGTCTTTCAAGATGTGAACGATATTATTAACTAATAACTTCTTCTAAATAAAAAACATTGAGCGGAGCAGCGTAAAGCATTTTGAGCTAGGTTCACGGAACTATGACTACAGGCAAAAAGTCTACCATCAACTAAGGAATACGGTAATTTGATTATTCACTTCACAACTCCCAGTGGTATTATTCCCAAGTTTTCTCACACAATTTTTCAAAATAATAAGATGTTACAGCTTTTAACTGTAATAATTTATAACACGAAGTCCAAAATCCCCACTAGAAAAACAGGTTTACTTTTGGTATTTCTGCCAGTCACAGGTCTTGGAATAGAGTTTCAATTCTCACATATCTCCAAATTCCTTTCTTGTGAACTTATATCAGGTAATACCCGACAAAGTAAGATTGTCTACATACAGATCAATGGGAAAAAAGATCTGTTTCTTAGGAGGAGATAAAGCATGCAGATTACTGCAATGGCACCGAGTTCAAGAGAAAAATATTTTATTGTCAGTTCAGAGAAGTTTCAGACCTGTTTTTTTTCAACTTGGTTTCAGACGACTACAGGTAAGAAGAGTATGTTCCACCAATAAGTTGCATTTTGAAGACAGAAAATGCTTAGAAGATTTTTAGATTCCATGCGGGTCAAATACAAAGCACTTTTCAAACACTGATTTGAGATTTCTTTTCCCCCATTAACATTACACACATGCAATGAAACAGACATTGTAATTTATATGAAATTTATACAGTAACAGGTTTTGAAGTGTGAAAGAAAAAAAGGCGTATTTGGAGAAGTGAGAGGAATGAGGAGAATGAAGAGCATTAAGTGAAAACTTGGATGAAAGCCACTGGTTTGGAAAGTAAAGAACTAATAGCACAAAAACACAAGTACAAGCCAATCAGCATTTAATAATCCAAGAGTGAGAAGAAAAAGAAATGAGTTACCACCTATACTATTTATATTCCAGCCTTCCTGCAGGTGATAAGCCAAAGGAGAGTACTTAAAAGGAGAAATTTAAACCAAGAGACCTTTCATGGATATTTATGGGGAGGGTTTTTTTTTTTCCCCAAAAAACTGTGGGGCAGAAAGGGCTTTTACAGGGGATGAAAACCAGTACCATAAACCACCAAGAGGCAGTCTCCCTGTACAGCACAAAGCATTATTTATAACGCGTGTGATGGCTGTGAAGGGTCTCAAAAGAACCCCTGGCTTATTTTCTTCAAGCTGTAAGAGCTCTAATGTAATTAAAATACCTAATATCAAAGTGCAAGTTATTTACAATGGATGCCTTAAAAACATCAGTCCTTAGAGCTTAAGCCTCTACATGTCCCACAAAGGACCAGGTTCTTGTTGATCAGGTACACATTTTAGGAAAAAAAAAAAAAGACAGAAAAACACCCACCATTTGTTGCAGCAAAAAAGGATGACAAAGCACAACAGCAGAGTTCCTCAGGCCTTCACTACATCCCAAATCCATGGAGGTATATATGCTCTTTCTCCAGTTCAACAAAAGGATTGTATTATATTTCCCATATATTTTTGGACTTAGAACATAAACAGCCTTCTGAAAGATACAGCAGTAGGAACAGTAGGAACTCACACTACTTCTGATTTATGGTGTTTGAACTCCGTGACAAAATGAGTGGCGGACTGCGCATTCCCTCAGAGGACGCCAATTTCTACCAACATCTTTCATATTCTCAGCTTTGATAAGATCAATGGTTGCAACTAAATTAATAAAGTTTATTTTTAGTCTGAAATTCTTTAAATACTCTCAACACTTTATAAATAAGCATCCTCTATGATAGTTTGAATTTTCTAAGACCGATGTGGAATAACCTGCATCTGAGTATCTGCAAGGCAGAGGTATCCCTGGTATGTTCTTTACAACCATAAAATCAAAATTAAGTTCAAAGATTCAATATTTCAAGACCTGACTAAGCAGGTCAACAATGCCTGTATTGAGAAATCTTTTCTGAATTACAGTACAGATCTTGGGTCTTTGAAAATAGTAGCAAGCCCAAGAAATATTGTAATCAAAAGAAAAAGAGAAACATAGTAACAAAACTAGTAAGAAAGATACACTCATGTTTAGGTAAGTTCATAGCCATGGAGAACTTGACATCATCATCATAAAGGCTGTCAGTTCTCTGCTATTAGATTTCCTTCAGATTTCAATGACAACGTAGGCAATGAGTTAATCTTTGATTACCCCCTAACAGTAATTCCTTCTAAGACGCCTGGACAGGTTTCGCTCATTCGGGAGATCTCATGCCATCCCCAAGTACTCCGACAGCACACCCCAGCATATGTGATCTTCTCAGCTGCTGAACAGCAGTGACAGGTGATAACTGAATTTTAATTTGCTAAAAATCACTCTCTAGCCCTCAGGGCCCCTAAATAAATCTATCAGAAGCTTAACATGGACACTAACCTGAAAGGACTTTGAGAATCACAAGTGCTAAACTCTGACCCCAGCTTCCCAGCAGACTTCAGTAACCACCAGTAACTCACTCCACCTCAGGGACAAATTTAAAAATTAGTTTGTGCTTCCTGATTTAGCATATCAAGTGATATGGCCCTAAACATACTCTCCTCAATGCTAAAATATAATGTTTATATTCTTCCCAATATAATATCATAGTTGACCATTTCATGAGATCAATCACCATCAGGAAGAATTTCTCCCCTTCAATTTCCAGTACAAAGTATTACTGCAAATTTCCACTCAGACTGACAACACAGCTCAGTTCCAATCGCCTATTCTTGAACATAACTTTCCCGTATAGCCCAAGAGTTATTATGGGAACAGTAACAATTTCATCAAACTCTCGATGCAGCCTCTTACATCAATAGATCTTAAAGTACTTTACCAGAGAATCCTCTACCATTTGCCCAACTTCAGCAGAGCACCGAGCGGTGAAGGGCTCTGTTTCCACTGGAGTGGCAGAACTGGGTTTCCCAACTCCCATTCAAGCCACCGAAGAAAGAGAAAAGTTTTCACTCCGTGAAAAAGCAATCTGAACAAGCTATTTGGGGCACTCTTCAGGCAGTAATGAACTTTTATCAACAGCAGACGTTCTTCTGAGTTAGAAGGGCCGTTTCCTTTACTCAGACAAGAAGCTCATTGGTAGGATGTGCTAAGTCCCCCCAGTCAAGCCCTCAGCATAGGAAAAATCACCTAACCTCTGACTCGCCACCTGCTCCCAAAAGCCAGAAGGCGAGTATCACCTGGAAACATGTTTAATAAGCAAAACAGTTATGTGAGAAGGTCTTGGGTCATGCAATCGAGGAAGACCAGCGGTATTGGCCTGAATCAGGCCATCAGACTGGGAAGAAACAGCCACTCTAAGCTATATTAGTTTAACTGAACTGGAGCCTACCAGCACAAGGTACAAGTCAGCGAGGACACCACCAATGTGTTTCGCCGAACCAAAGCTTCTGTCTGATGCTGCCAGTACCTTGCAGTTTTAATAGTTAACCTTCTTTTTCCTTTTTGTATTTTATTGAAGTGTACTTGTTGCTCATGAACACGTGGTGAACTGCAGCATGCACACATTCAAACACCTAACCAAAAAGGTCTCAAATCCCCATACACAGAGAGACTGAAAAATTAGTAATTACAGCAAAAACAACAGCACAAACCCAAGCCATTCTGTATTAGAACTGAGCCTTTAGAGAAAGGAAGCGTTAACTGTGAAACATATTCAATAACTACAAAAACAAAGGACACAGCTGCCGCTGTGAAGCAGGTTTTGCTCACTGTGCTTCCAGAACTAAGCATTTGTGAGGATGATCTCTGTTACTTAGTTTCACACTACTGATTTTTTTATTTACTTATTCCAACTGTAGCATTACTGTCATGATTGCATTGCCTACTTCTACTTTGGATGCAATAACAAGTTTCAGCTGTTACTTTGATGGCCTCATTTATGTTAACCAGTAGCATAACCATAAAAAAAGAAAAAATAGCTTATTTTTCTTGAACCAATGTTCCCAAATCTACAAAAGGTCAGAAGTAATCTCAATTTATAAATCTTTAAGCTGCTTGGGCCTGCCACCAAGTGCTAATTATTCACAATACTTTCAGACTCCAAGCTTGCAAAGTTTTGCATACAATACAGTGCAAAAACGGAGAGAAGCCTACAGGTGGAAAAAGAACATGAAAGAGCTGCGAGGCAAACCTCTCTGAGCTCGCTAGAATGCCATAAAACTCAGAATCCGTAAAACTATTTGTGGTTTTATCCAGCTGCAGGATTATTTAAAAAATAAACAAACTTTATCGTCCATGCCACTGAAAATTCAGACCTTTGGCAGGGGCGCTGAAGAGCATTCTTCTACTGAGGGCAGGCTGTGAGCATCTGTACCTAAAGACAACTTGGGAGGATGTATCAGTCCCAATATCAGTCCCAAATCAGTCCCAAAATCCTGGCGAGAAAAGCAGTATTTCCGAAGGTCAGCTCAGAAACCCTCCAAGGCCAAGGAATGATGTGGTCACATAGGAGATACCTTGATTAATCTAGCTCGATTCTGCCAGAGACCTTGGCACCTTGGTGTCTTGTCCTGTGGTGCTGTACAACTTCTTTTCCTGCCAGCACATTGGCAAGGAAACTATGATCAGATCACCTTAAATTTATGTCCCTTACTGACTAACAGTGGCTAAGAAACAGCTTGAGAACTGGTAACCTGCCAGCGTATTTCACAGTCCTGAGAAACATTCTGCTGTTGCATAAACGATAACATATTACTCCACAGGCACACGGTGTTCTGACCAAGGGTTAAATTTTGTTAGAGCCTCTGACTGTATCCACCTGTAACGCTATTGCACTTGACTTTGGCAAGAGTGATCCTTAAGATAAGTGCGAAAAAAAATGGAGCAGTGTAAACCCTTAACAGACTTCTCTCGAATCTCCAACATTTGTACAAAAGGAAGAAATCTGATCCCAGCAATGGTGAAAGAGAAAAGTCTCTTTGGAAAGACTTCAGAGGGTCCTTCAGGTACCAGTAACTATAACAGGACTCCTAGAAGATGTGCTGATACCCCTGTGCGGTTTTACATAAAGCTCCACAACTTACTACATAGCTATAATTTCAAATACAAATCAGTTTTTTGTTTGTTGACTTTTCATCTTCAGAAGGAAGGGGAAAAATAATCAAAGGAGTTGTGGATTAATTTTTTGTAACCCTTAGATACAGGCTTGTCCCAAGGGTGGCCTGTCATCTCAGTAGCAATTTCTGTAAGATAGCAAGGACTTCAGGTTCATCTATACTAACATCAAACATTTCACAAATACCTTTAGTGTTATGAAGAGGCCAAATCAGGGTGGCATGTAATGGCAGTCAGAACCTCTTACTGGGCATTTCAAATACCTTCTAGATGAAATAAGAATCCAGAAGATAGACACAGTTTAACAGCAGCATGGATCTATGGTTTGACTTACCAAGGCAAAAATCAACCTCAACTTTTTCTTGTAAATGACTGTTCAATTGCATCAGTTCCAACGAAAAACCTTCACTTTATTTTTGCAAAATATTATTTCTGCAGTATTCCACTGATTTCTGCAGTGTTGAAGTATCTTTAAGTATTCTAACAAAGCACACGGAGCAGCCTCTGAAAGGGGCTGAGAAACAGATACTACGTGCCACCTTTCTATTTTTCAGGCCCCAGCGACATACGAAGTCATCCCAGACTTTAACCAGGCCTCCTGGAGGATTGATAAGGAGACACAGTAGGTATAGATGAATTTATTCTTTGAAACTACTGGCTATTTTAGGTGGTTCAAATTTCCTGACATGAAATAGATGCTGATCATCTCAGCCACGCTCAAACTTTGAACCCCATTCTGCTTTAAAGCTGGAGTACGGGACTCCTAAATTCCTCACTGTCCAGTTGGAAAAAGCTGCATCGGAAACATGAAGCAAGGGAACGTTCTTAGTTGTAACTGCTATCACACTAGAAGTATTTACTATCGAATGCCAAGCAGGTCTCCTTGTGTTCATGAGCCCCTTGTGTCTAGAAGTCATATCTTCAGCATAAGGACTTATTTGGAAACCTAAATTTAGATGTTGTAAAGTTACTAAATTTACCTTCAGTAATGAAGGCTAATTTGGTCTTTATTTTGGGGAAAGCTCTCTAAATTTAGATTTAGAAGCTCAATGCAAATAATTGTCCTTTGTTAAGAAGTTCCAGCAACTGCCAATTCTCTTTTGCATGCTGATAACAGAAAAAGTCTTCCAATCAGTCTTCTTTCTCAACTTCCTTGTCTTCTGACGCCCTTTTGCTGACTGGCTTGGATGGTCATTCACTGCACTGACAATTGGTGACCATACAGCTAAATACATATAAAACTGCCTGAACCCCTCAGAACACTTTTGTTAGCAATCATCTGCAGTTTTTGATGTGGATGCCAAAAATGCAAGCATTGAGAGAGTAAATTAGCTAGCTTTGAAATTCCCTCATTGCTTCATAGCACAACATGTCCAGGAACTTGTGAACATCATCAGAATCTCTAGTGTGTTAATGGCTGCTCCCAGCAAGCCCTGCCTCTGCCCCAGATGAGACGGAAACAACAGCCTCAGAGGATGACAATGGATGGTCCCTGGCAGAGGGCGATACTTTGTATTCAGCTGGCAAAGAAACAGCCCAAACTAGCTTTAAAGCTTTCACAATAGGAACAAAGGGGGGAAAAAAAGAAAAAAAAACAAGTACAGTTCTGAATTGGGATACAGATGCTGGCCTACTGGCGTAACAGTTATGCCTGTGCTGCCGAATTAAATCAAGGTTACATGAACACAGAAAGGGCAGACATCCAATTCAATCTTCAGTGTTCTTAGAGAAGACAACTAAAGGAGTATTTGCTTTTAGCTTCTTTATTTAGTGCTACAAAACTCTGCCCTCTACTTACCACCTCAAGAAATTCTGGCTGAGTGAGGTACAAAAAAGCATCTCGGGAAACTCCTTCAGAGACACAAAGAAAATGAAGTCTCCTTCCCAAAAGGCACACCATCTATTGTGCCTCACGTGTGTTCAGCTAACGCTATGGCTTGTGAAAACCAAAAGTGTCCCGAGTACCCGAATAATCACTCTCAGTACCAGAAGGAAAGAAATAAGGAGAAGATCGGGAAAACAGATGGGCTGTACAAAGCTGAACAGATCCAGAGGTACTTTGAAGTCCTACATGGCTGTGTTGTAAGCAAGCTAGCATGGCTGCTCAGATAAGCCATCTCATTTGCCCAGAAACGGATTCAACTCAACACACAAACTGCACAACATACGTCACCACATTCTCCGTACGTGGATTTTCAAGCACACATAAGCAAGCCTGGTCCCAGAATCCCTCCCCTTTTTCCAAAACAACTGGTTAAAAAGCCCATCAATATTATCTTGTACAATGTACTCAGACAAGCACCCAAACAATTCTGTCTGTAATGGAACAATCCAAGTTTGCAGTATATACTAAAAAATACTGTCAGGATTTTTGCCCCCCCTTCCTGAACCCAAAGGTATGATTTTCAGGATTGCGTTTTGCAGTGGAAAATTCCTTCCAGTCTCTTTCCTGCAGCTTCAAGACCAGCAGTCAGTTTAATGAGGTTGCATTAAAACTGCCCTGTTTCTTGGGAGCAATCGACTACCATTACTGCCAGCAGGGCTGAAGGAGATGCTCTTCGGTGTTGCCGTTGTCTCTGCTGCGTGTTTAAGCACTTGTTCTGGGTAGAGCAGCAAACAAGGAACCACTTCTCTGAAGACAACTCAGCTTCTGTGTGAGTGGCACAATTTCAAGCAGTTTCCAGCATCTCTGTTATTTTTGCTTAAGTGAAATACTTTTCCTCATTCTCCAGTGAAAAGCAAGCTTTAGCTTAAGAGTAATCGCTCTCCATTAGCAGAAGCGTCACTCGCAGAGTGCTGAGTCTCTCCTGGGGCAACATGATGGACCCCCATGGATAGATGTTATGGCCCTACCAGCAGGACAGCACGTGCAAGCCAGGATGCAGAGGGACAGAACATCAGCCATTCTGCATCACCCCCTGCTACCTTATTCCCCTTCCCACCCACCCCCTTGTTCTTTTATAAGGCTTGAGAATCAAACTCAGTTGACGCTTACTGCTGGGTACCCTGAAGTCACATCACACAGAAGAACAGTTACCCTGGGGCAGATGATGCACACAAAGTCCACATTTCATCTCACTGAATATTAAATTTTTTCTTACTCCCAGTCATTGTTTTGCTATCTCATAATCACAACTTTAACCTGCAAAAACGTCTGCCACCTTAAATTCACCAGACAGTGAAAATTTCCATGGAGTCTAAATTTTTTTAGCATGCAAGGAGTACAAAATCAGCCTGCATTGATTCTAATGTAACTCAGACACACAAATATAGTGTGTTTCAGCAAGTATCTGCTTCCTTTCAATCACCGATGTTACTCCCCTTCATTCCTTATTTTGGCTCAAAGAAAGTTTTAAACTTTTTACCAACCTTGTTCACTTCTCTTACGGGTATTTTCCTTTCAGGGCCTCATCAAAGCAAGGAATAAAAAAAAATACTCCTGCATCCCATCCTCTAACAAGTTTTCTGATCGTGGCACTAAATCTTTTTCTGCGCGTCATTTCCTGTCTATGCTCCAGCAACAGCAGAGTCGAGCTTCATTTCAAACCCCGTTTTCAAGTAGCTGCTGAACAGCTTCAATCAAGCTGTAGTGTCATGTTTTACTTCCCAATCACACTGATCCTGTTTTACACATGCTAATAACTTTTTTTAATGCATGTTTAAAAAAAAAAATCATCAAGAATGATTCTTTCTTTCTGCTAAGGCAGACAATTCTGATTCGAAAACAAAAGAGAACAATTCTGGTTTCATTAGTTAACTTTTCCTAACTCCATCCCTATTCCAACTACAGTATGATTATAAATGCATTCTGGACAAGACGACTGTTATTGAGCTTACATCTCTTAATTATGTTTTTCTTTTCATATACACAGCTTTGGTCTTTGCTGTGAAAATTACAGATTTGCTTGGACTTCAAACCAAAGATACATGCCTTTATTTCCATGGGAGATTATTTTTTCAAAAAGTAATTCCGCATTTGAAATCTAAGCCCTTCAGTGCTGACAAACACGTCCCAAAAATTAACCAAATTATTTCTAAATGCATTTTAAAACCCACTAATCCTCCATTTTCTACTACTTTCCATCCTAACCATCCATTGTAATGTCCCAACCCCTATTTCTATTGTATCTGTGAACTGTAGCTCCAAAGTCTAAGAAACAGTAAAACCAGAAAGTAAATTCCTTCCGAACAACCAGCTGAAGAACAGTAACACTTCATTTTCTTTGCTCGAAGTTCATTCGGCATTTAATTATAAAATGGCCCCAATCACTGGAGTTTTAGTGAGTTTTTGGCTCATTACATATGAATCCCATCGTACAGGCAGAACACATACACTGGAATGTCACACCAGGAAACAGATACTTCTAAATTCTTACTTGGAGGAAAAGCAACACTCCCAAAACAGTGACTTCAACTGAATTCTTTAACAGGTATCAAACTACCGCAGGAACACAAGGAGAATTCAAGTTCTTTATAACTGGAGCCCTTAGAGCAGGCACTGAAATCAAGATTTATCCACCATAAGTAAAAACTACAGGTACCTCCCTGTAGGCAAGTAGGAAACACTGGCAGTTTATGCAATTAAAATTTGCATATAGGAACTTACAAAAATATCAACAAGATGAGCCACATTCATCACAGGTATTTGGGAGAATACTTTTTCTAGTTATTATGTGGTTTCATAAACACGTAACAAAGCTAAATCACCTACAGCCAAGTTTTCAGACACATTCACTGCTACCATGGCTCTACTTCAACTGGTCCCATTTGAAATTTCTGCTTAGAGCCCAGCGGTCATTCAAAACTTCCTGCAAAACTCTGCCATTTTAAAGCTCCTGTACACACAAGAGGATGGGGGTAAAGAAACATGCGCTTAACTATGAGTTTTAAAAACACTGTTCAAAAAAGTCAGTTCTTACATTAAAGATATATTAATTGNNTACATTAAAGATATATTAATTGGGAAACTGATCTTTTACTTACGAAATAAACATATCAAGCAGAGTTATGGTGATGAATTTCCAAGATTTGGAGATTTCTCTCATGGGGTCACAGCTAATACGCCCACTGGACCAGAGAAGTCCAGACTACCACAGAGAGCAAGGGGGACGCAGATGACTGTGGCTTCGTCACCTTTTCGATCTCTGTACCTGAGCACCAGGAGAATTTCACACATGCCCAACTTTGACAAGCAATGTTAGCTAAATGCATAAAATCCGGGAGAACAGGGCACACGTTTACTAACACGACATCAAGAGAATGAAACATCACAACTTGAAACATCTTTACAGCAGGAATGAGATCAATGGCAAGAACAGCTACCAAAGAAATGATTCCTGCGTTATGCAGCCATGCGTTTCCATCACTCCAACACAGAAGTTTTTACTTCTTCACAATTGATATTGTGAAGGCAAAAGACTATTGACTCGAATTTTTTTATTTTTTTCATACTTCGTATCATCTTCTAGAGGCACGAAATAGAAAACAGAGTCTGCGAGCTGTTGACTTCAAAAGCCTTTGAATCACAATAAATCTTTACTGCACTCACCTCACACCCCAAGCTGTTCAGACAGACCCAGACTGAAGAAAAAGACCACGCCACAAGAAAATCCACACACTTAGTCATGCATTTGTTCTCTGCATGCCTTCCCTATTCACAGCAATCTCTCCAGATTGCTCCATTTTCCACAAAGTAGACAACATCTGGTCCCAATGCAAAAAGTCTCAAGGTAGTTCGCGAATTTCTTCTTCTACAAACTCTCAATTCCATATAGGTCCCTCCAGCAAAAGAGCCAGCTGTTTTAATGCAGATAAGTACAACATATCTGTTGGACACAGCAGACAAAAAAAAAATACATGTTTCATTATACCTTTCCTCCATGCTCAAGTCTGTTGTATTGAGAAAGCGCAAATGTGTAAGTTGCTTCTCCCACACCTCACCAAAATCTGCCTTCACCACGAGCATGACAGTACTAAGCGATAACAACGAGACTAACTTCCCAAGTGATCTCACTAATTTAGTCTGCGGCAACTTCAGCCATCCAGAACAAATAAATCATTTTTACATAAAGGGAATAGTCCCCTCTAGCACATTAGATTGTGTGTGGTTTTACAGTTTTAGGATTCTATAGCAGTACGATGCCTCCATCACTGTCCCTGGATCAGCCCCAGAAGGGGAAAAAAGTGTGCTGGCTGAAAAAGGAAGGCAGAGACAGGAACTTTTAGAAGTCTCCTCTGTAAGAAATAAAGCATTATACAGAGAAGGGAAATGCTCCTGTACACAGCCAGGCAGGACAAGAGCTCAAGGGTCTTTATCCATCCTGTCGCTCTCCATTATTTCATCTGCCTCACCCAATTCGGTTCCCATGCACAGCGGTTTCCTAAGAGAAGAGAAAGATGATAAAAAAATGCAAGGTCTTGTGGAAGTTTTTAAACCTATGGAAAATTATTTTGGCCTTTTAAACTCATGCATATGTTCAATAAAAAAAAAAATTATTTCTCTTAAAACCTGGCTTTGGTGTCACAGAACCCCAGAAAACTGGCATTTACTTTCATCCATAGGAAGTGACTTTGTATGGAAGATCTCCATAAACATCTGAATTAATTCATGCAACAGTTATCTTTTTTTGAAGTTATATCTGTCTAAGGGTTCAGTGAAGAAAAGCATTTTCTGGAGCACAGACTTGAGAAGAAATTCCTTTCCACCGAACCTGAAGGAACTGAAACATGTGTGAGTGCTTCTCTGAATGTCAGCCAAGACCTGCAAAACAGTTACAGGGGGGTAATAAAACAAGGCTTCATTCCATACATGCATTTATAAAATGTATGTAACTTTCTTATGTAACGTAAATGTTCAGACTTTGGTACATGCTGATATGGCCAGAAATTTGCCCACCCTACTGTAAAGAAACACCTGGGAAGTTTCCTGCATAGCAATTAGTAAAAGTAAGTTAAAGCAGTAACTGTCATTAAGTTATACCTAGATCAATAACTTTACTCAGACATAGTCACAACATTGTGTAAACTGTTTTCCTCTAAAAGATACAGAGGAACTTCAGCAACTGAAAACTACTTCTCAGGTGGAATACCGTTGCTCAGTTTCCTACGGCGATCTCAGGAAGGTAACAATTACCAGGTTTTCCTCTCCTGAGAGATGAAGATGGAAAGTAGGAAACAGGAAGCACTTCAGAGCAAAATGCCTTCTTGGGCTGCGACGCACAGGAGGAATGTCAAGTGATACAATCTCCACGAGGTCTCGAGAACCAGCATCACGTCCCAGCTTGTGAAGACTTTGTGAAGATGCTCCAGAAAAGCATCTTCACAGAAGAAAGAAAACCTTAACTGAGTCATTCGTTAGCCTACAAAACCGACACAACCAGACTTCCAATGCATGTCTGGGGAGAACGTGCATTTTTAGACAATTTCTCAGTGCATTTTTGTCTAAGTTTTTTCTCAATACTGAACATATTTACACTTTTTACTACAGTTGCTGCTCCCCCTTGATCAGAAACAGGGCTGCACAGCCAGTTATATTCCCACAAAAGGTTTAACAGGCAGTAGTACATATCTAAAAGAGAAAGGAACCGTATTGCGGTGGCACTGTTATCTTGAATGAACATTTATTAAGGTCTGAAGTTAAAAAAAAAAAAGAAAAACCACAGGAGGAGAAAGAAGCTCCGTTTCCGCCCTGACTACACAAACCTACCTAGTTAAGAGTAAAAACCAAATGCTCGAGTGAAAATTTAAAAGCACCCTCAAATTCAGATTCAGTCTGTTGAGAGCAGCATCAACGATTTTGTTATTGTCTGCTAAAATCTGCATGCAGGACAATAGCTACAATTTCCTCTTTGCTTTATACCAGGTAAAATGAACTTGATGATATACCGATCTTCCGCATACACTGCAAAGGTGGGTCTAAATTTGGATCAACCAATTGAGTAAAAAAGCTGCCCAGAGTCCAAGACGCTGGTTACCACATTCCCCTAAATTACTTACAATTGTCTACCCACAAATAACTGTCCTTTTACTGATCTCTGTTCCAAACGCACAAAAGAAATAAATGAATCTCATAACCTCAGAATAGGACAAAGAATTCAATTGTTCCATTCTGGGGTTTTTTTTGTTCTGTTTAGGATTTTTTTTAGGTGGCGGTGGTGGTTTTTTTCCCCGCAGCTATAACCTGCAGAGGGGTCTCCCATTTCATGTATCTGTCACTTAACGTTAACTCCTGCAGTTATAAAAATATTTTTCTGCTCAAGTACTTGTAGCTTGTGCGCTATTCTACCCAAGTGAACAGTTTAGGACAACGTCCCAGTTTGGGATAAAAAGGCAGATAACTAAATGGGGGCAAGTTCCAGTCAGCCAGAACAAAACAGGAATCCAGAAAGAACAATTGAAACCCTAAACCCAATTCTCTTCAGTCTCACCCCAATTTTTAAGGACCAAGCTAAGTCCAAACGCACACACATGTATATATCTGTATCTCAAATTGACGGGGCCGGGTGAAAGTCCCTAATTACGCAGTGTCACCGTAAAAGTGGTCTTCCTGATCAGCTTCATCTATCTTGTTTCTGACAAGCTGATTATTTCTACTTGCTTCTAGAAAAGAAGTTTGCAGAATGATTCTATAAAGATAAGTACACCCATATTCCGCACCCGCCACATGCTAGTAAATTGGTTGCAGATTTTTATTGTACCGTATTGATTCAGCCTGTAACTCCTATATTATAAAGTCCTCAAGTCACAGTTGTAACAGGAGGGGTTCGTTGTTGTTGGGTTTGTTTATGTTTTTTTTGCTTGTTTGGTTTGTTTGTTTTTTTAAAAAAGTTAATATTTTTTTCTCACAAGGCTGCAGACAGCTGAAACTCTTCTCCAGAGCCAGGTCACATACGATAAACAGTTTAAACTGAAGAATGCAAGAGATTTTGAAGTTATTTCAAAAGCGAAATACTTCCAGTTTTAAGGGACATCACTTACCACCAGGCTGCAGTACACCCTTCCATTGCATCTTCCAGGATGGGGACTGTAAGATGGAATAAGGGCTGGGGGTGGGGGGAATAAATCAAACAAACCCTTTCCACCTATTCTGAAGATTAAAAAAAATCTCCTAAACCTCTTACTGAGATCTCATTACCAGCACTAAAGATATTGAACAATCTTATTCACAAAATAATTTGCCTTCTCTCCCATCTCATCTTTTATTTCCCCCATTTGAAAACAATGGCTTCCAAGTCGCTTGTGGCTCTTTTGCCCTGGTGAGTGCAGTGGCTACAAAGCTCTTTCAGAATTGGTTCATCCTTCTCTGTAAAGAACCTCACATTCCTCATGATTCCCGACCACATCTTGACCCTCAAAGCCATATATAAGTTTGTATTTCCCCCATGTATTTTGTCAATGAAAGATTCATAACGAAAGCCTCAACTTGCTGAGAACATCTGAGCTCTTCCTGCACAGCTGGTCCTCTGCTGGGCATCGCCACACTGATCTGGCTGGAATAAAAAAGGATGAAGATAGCCCTTGCTCTCCTCTGATGACAAACATTATCACGCAGTTGATGTTTCACAGGCAGCAGACATAGCTTTTATTATTATTAATTTTTTAATTCCACGGCAGCGTGACTTGCTACAGGGAAAGCGAACAAGCACTGCAGAGTAAAAGGATGATTTGGGAAAAGAAAGCATGGCATAATTGTACTCTTCCTTCCCAACAGTAATAAAATATTAATTTAAGCATCTTGCCTTTTTTTTTTTTCTTTTTAAACATTCCAAAAATAGAAGGTCATTTACAATAACAAAATTTTTAAAGGATTTTCATGAGATCCCCCTGCTGTTTTAATTAGGAGAGTTTCAGAAAAAATTACAAAACTTGCTGCTGTTACTATGGAGTTAACTATCCCTGGAGGACTTCCCACAGGAATTTCATCAAATTAGCCAAGCTAGTAGTATTATAATATTTCAAGGGGTTTGGGGAAGCAAACCTACTGTTTGCTACCTGTTTCAGCCATTTTTCCTCGCATTAGCTTATGGAGATTAACTATGTCAAACAAGAACCCTAGGAAATCCACCCAACGGGAGGGTATTCTTCAGGAAAATACTCTGAAATATTACCGCTAACTATTTGAGTTACATACTCGGAGTGCCTCCCACGTTTTTAAACATTATTCTCATTTGCATTCAGCACTGTTTACTTAACAATTAACTAGGCAAAACTGGATGTTGTGCTGCATCGCAGAAGTCTCTTCTGTATGCAGGGGCAGTCTCCTCCTGCCACAGCTTACAGCCCTCCATTCCAACACGTAAAGCAAGCACGAATTCAACACTCACGTACCTCTTCTCCTGGAGAAATGCAAGGTAAGTGAAAGATGCTTTTTGCTTTCATTTTTAAAATAAATCTTCAACATTTTAGAACTGCCAAGTCGTAGTTTCCTAACATGGTACTTCTGTGCCAAAGAAAAGCCATGGTCAAAGGGACACATTAAGCCCACAGAAATCCTTAACCAACACTTACATCTAAAGCTAGAATCTCAAGTAGAACCCTCATGAGTTACCAAGCTTTTATTTCAATCAATGCAAAGCCACTCTTCAACACCATACAATGAAGTGGAGAGACAAAATTTGATTTCACTGTCTTGATATAAAAGCTACAGCGTAAAAGAAAAATTTTAGGAGATTGTGTGCTATTGTCAACCCTTCCCACCAATAATTCACATTTCCACCTTGCTTCTTGTTTTGTAGGTTGGTTTGTTGTTTTTTTATTTTTATTTTTTTTTTTAATTATTTGTTTTCCTAACCAAGTGGGGTCATTTTTTAAATTATAGCGCAGACAGGAGACTTCACTGCAGCATCCTGCTGAGGACCAACGCACCAGCCTCACAAGGGAAGCTCTCTGCTTTTGCTACTGGAGTGCGTACCACTGAAAAGTCACTTCACCCGGCTTGACCTGAAGAAATCTGAGCAACTTCCCACACCCCTTCTACTTCCTACCCTCTCCTCCCCAATTACATTAGTCGGAAAAATATCAAAGGGAAAAATTATTAACCAAATCCAGTGAAGAGCGCTAAAGCAAACACTTTCATGCTCATGTTTTACTTCTGGTACAGCAGATATTGGGTATTTTTGTAAAAAGCATTTGTGACTCACTAAGATGAGCATACAACTAAGATGATTCGAAACGCAGACTGTGGCTGCCTTGCTGCCAGTATCAGATGGTAGCTACATATGTCTTTGCCTACTGTGCATCTCTAATTATCCTGGGAAAATGGTAACGATGCCAATCAACACTGGCTGGCCAGTAGAGAACCGGTGAAGCCTACGCTTCCAGCAGCGATTCCCTTGAGACCACTTGTGTGCTATCTCTCCACACAGGAAGCATTTATGAACCGTTTCACTCAACAGAAGGATGTCTGAAAAATCATAGCCGATACAAAACCACTAAAAGAGAAATTACCACAGTGACTGAACCAGCTACTGCATAATTTCTCACTTAAGAAAAGAAAAAACTTCATTAAACTTCTGCTATTTAGGTCACTGTTTCTAAGAGGAGAAAAAAAATGAGATCTTAGATGCCATATAAATAGATCTAAATGAAGATGATGCAAGCAAACCTGAGCAAAGTTTTACCACCAGTTAGTTTCATTATTGTAACTCTGGAGACTGAAATTCATTATTTTTAGTTCTCATTCACCTCTGCTGTATCCTGTCTTGCTAAAGTCTGCAAGACATCTTCCAAGCGAAAAATACATAATTCATCTCCACGTTTATTTTATTAACTTACATGGTTTTATCGCAGTACTCCTCATGATCAAAAAAGTATTTTTTTTCTTTTTCATTTCACAAACCGTGAATAATTTCCAGTGTGCTCTATTCGGACACCAAGAGTTCTCTGTGTCCAGCAAAATTAGTGCTCTCAAATTTTAGCTCGAGTAAGGACTCCTGGGTTAGGTCCTTCCCTTCTCACCATGGCTGCTAGAAGCCCTCTATTGGTTCTTTTTGCCAACAGTTAAATCTTACAGTAAGATGAGGAAAATGTTTAAGACCAAGTATCAACAGGAGAAAGCAAGTCAGGGAAGCCATGAACATCTGCGTTTAACCACCTCAGATGTTTAACCACCTCAATAAATTTTCAATTTGTGCATTTGCTTTTGCATGTACACAAAAGCACGACTTCTTCCCACTCCCACCACCTCACAGCAGAGCCCCATAGCTCACCCGCGCGGGGTATGAACAATTAATTCCTGTTGCTATTTTGAACCCTTTAAGTTCAACCTGAACTTAAGTGAACCCTGAACCCATCAGACACCCTCCACGTCCTCTCCGAAAAGACACCAATTCTCTACGCACCTTCTCCACGTCACTCATAGCATCACAGACCTCTAACACACTGTTTCCTCCTCTCCCCCGTATTTCTTTTTCCCACTGACAAGTATAGCCTGTTTAATTGTGCTGCACAGACACCATTCCGTATACAGATGACGCCTTTCATCCATCTCTGAATCGCTTCCACTGCTACTCTTCTTGCAATTGGAAGGATGATAGCTGTGCAAAGATACAGGCAACGCATGGATTTATGCGGTCATATAGTGCTCCCTTCTGTTTTCTATTCCTTTCCTAATAATTCCCAACCCTTGAGCCGGCTTTTTGACAGCTGCCAAGCACCAATCTGATATGTTCATAGAACTCTCTATTTTAGCACAAAGATCTCACTCCTAAATTATAACAGTCAGTTCAGAGCCCAGATTTCATATGAAAATTACGATTCCAATGTACACCACTCCACATTTATCTATACTGAATCTCATTTGCCTTTTTATCACCCAGCCACTCGAAACTCCAAGGGCCTTTTGCAGCTCTTCAGTTAGCTTCATCTTTCTGTCTTGAATAGTGATCATCAACATACCACTACTTCTTTCTTCCAAGGCAACAAGGAACAGTAGGACAACACAGGTCCACTAGTAACCTCCCTGCAGTCTGGAAGTTGACTCTCTATTTCTAACTCTATTTTATTACATTTTGTAATCACCTTTTACTAGTGCAAGAACCTTTGCTCTTATTCCCCTTCATTCTAGAACAGCCCTAGTTGATCTCTTCAAAGGCTTCAACAATTGCATTAGGATCAACTTCCCACTACAAAAGTCACACTGATTCTTCCTTATTTTGCTCAGTTTCCCATGCGTCACCTAATTCTAGTCCTTACTAGTTTCAACCAACTTGCCTAGTACTGACTTAAGACCTGTTGATCTGTATTTTCATCCAATATTCCTGAACTAATTCAAGAAGAGCCATCTTTCTTTTCTCAGTTATCTCTCTTATGTTCCTGTTCCCCTTTTCGATACCAAGCCCAGCTGCTATGGATTCTTGGCTCCAACTCCTACAAGTGCGTTATGGTCAATGCAAGAAGGGCTCTGGCAGCAACATCAGAAATCACATCCTCTGTAAAGGAGATGTTTCTCTGGTGAGGTTCCACAAGTAGCTACTCCTTGCAGCAGCCGTAGCACTTTAAGCCTAAGAAGTAAGGTGGGGGACTTAAAGACATCTGTCCAAGTGTCCGTTTCATCATACCCTGTTTAAACAGGGTGCTGTTCAAACCTCACTATTTCCTATTTCAGTTTTACAACATCTGCCACATTTTCTTCTGCTGAAGAAAGTTTTAAATACACACCCCTCTTGGACAGTGCTTCATCCTAAACTACACATAGTTCCACGTGCATTAGCTTTCCAGCACTTTTCTTTTAAATACCCTTCACTCTCGATGTTTTCTTTAAGCACCAACAATCAGTTGCTATTTTGACAAAACCATCTAAACCTGCTGTACAGGTCTCCCCTGTTTCAGATATTTCCCCATTCCCCAGCTCCTTCTATCATTTTTCAACCACCATTTTTCACGTCTCTAGTCCTGCGCACAACACATGCGGCATTTCAGAGGATGCTGAGGTCCCTCCTCAACAGTCCAAGTCCTAAATCACTGATACACACATGGACCATGACCACTGCCTCATCCCCAGCCCAAAAGTCTGTCTAGACATACAATGAGCTCTAAATTTTTTTGCACTTGCCAGGCAATTTACCCTGTGATCCCTAAAAAGGCAAGTAGCCATACAGCTGAGAATCAAGCCCCTGCATTACCATCCTCTCTCTTCCTCTTGGCTGGGATCCCTGTCACCCAAGGGGCATTCTTGATGTAAACGCACACGCAGCCATCACTTGATGGGAAGGGTGTTTTTACAGGACCATTTCTGCCTTCGCTGCATTGATGATCTCTTGCGCAGTGCTTTTCCCCTGCTCAGCAGATCTACGGCTGCTACCCTAGAGATGAGGGCGTCTAATACAAGAGCTGTAGAGCAAAATTAACAGTGCATGGCAGCAGAAGATTGAAGTTCTGAATCAATTTCCTGCACATCAAGTTGGTCAGTTATTTTAACTAAAGTGTGCAATTACCAAATAAACACCAGAAAGTGGTGAAAGGAGCAGACTTAAGACCTTTATACTGTTAATTTCTGTCTATTAAACTATAATTTAAAATTAGCAGCTGTGTCACACAGATACAGCTGCAGCCATCATTTATCACTGAGAGAACAAAGATGGAGAGAGAGATCGCCCCTTAGATAAGCTCAAACCAGCAAACCGTAAGCTGTGCTCAGCACACACACATCTTGGGTTTCTTGCTACAAAGGGCTCTATGCACAGGTTTTACCTCTATCTGCACACTGCTAAAGCAGATACAACTTCCCCATGCATATTAGTTTTATGAAAGTTAAAATTGCTCCCCATTGCTGTAAAAGGAACCTTTCTTTGCTCAGTATACGGATCCTGAATCCCAGAAGACGCAACTGAGAGTTTTCCTAACAATATTTTGGAATGAAAGTTAGCTTTATTCATAAAGACACTGAAGGAAGAGAAATGGTTACAAGAACAAGAAGAAACACAAAGAAAAGAGGTTTTAAAGTGCAGTTCTCGCTATCATTTGTAGACAGATACAAAAAACCTACATGCACAAATGTAAGAAATGTTTGCCTCTTGAATATTAACATGCACGTAAAATACAATTTTGATGGGAAAATCTCTTTTAAAATTAAGAAGGCTAACACTCAAGTCATACGAAATTAAGAGTTTATCATCTCTGGAATTACATTGTTCCACAACTGTTAATTACCTGGAAAAAAAAAAAATGAGCTCCAGACAAAACGCAGTTGCAACTAGTGGTAGAAAAAGCCATAGTTGCAAAGCTCCTGTTTACCATTTTGCAGGTTTATGACGCCATAACAGAAAGTTGTCTCACTTCGGCATCAGTAAGATTACTGGATAATTGAAATAACCTCCACAAGAGAAAAAGTTGAAACCAAAGAATTTCCGAGTTGCAAGGTAGTGTGTTACCCATTCGTAGTATACTACTGTACGTGTATATACATATATAGATGCGATGTATATAGTTACAAAATCATTACAGGAGTTGATAGCAGCTTTTGAGAAGAGTTTTCTGAAGAATAAAATTTGAGAGGAAGAACAAAGTAAGAAGAGAAGAGATGCTTATCCTTGGAGGAAAGCGGGTATGAGGTGGAAGGCGGGAAAACAACCAAAATGCTGCACAGAATTACGGTACGTGATGTCCCCAGACCCCCTAGCTTGGCAGACTTTATTTTGTTATCTCTGCCGATTCACTCCCTTACACACACAATACATCACGTCTTTCAACTCAGCAAACAACTGAACGGTGTGGGCAGATGATTTTCCTTCCAATACACTGTACTGAAGAGGGTTGGTTTAGTTTCTTTTTGTTGCTGTTTTTCTCTTGTTTTGTTTTTAATACTGTGTTTCCTCTAGAGAGGATCTTAAATAATACTGTATTGCAACATATTTCACAAAGTAACATGCTGTAGATATAAATCAATGACAGGATATTTTTGCTGCAACTAACCGGCCTCCCACAAAGCATTCAAGATACTGGGACATACAACAACAGATGCGACATCATTTATGATCTTTTGCAAATTAGCATATATAGGCAACTAAACTATTCAGTATCTAAACACCCAACTAGGTTCTAGGAAGACTTTGCAACTCTTTCACTTCTCTAGGATCAAATTAGTCTCCCTGTCTTAACATCATAGGCCAAATGAAAGAAGAAAAAAAGTGCTTAGCCTTTACAGAAAGAAGCACAACGAAAGCCCTCAGCTTGCACAGTAGGAATCTTTGTAGTAATTAAGACTACATCAAAACAGGACAAACAGGCAAGAATTTGGACAAACTCTTTCTATTCAGCTTGAATCTGCTGGTGAGAGCCCAGCCAGTACCTCTGGTTTCCGTAACACGTACCCGAATAAGGCAGGCACTGGTCACACCTCTCTGCTTAGGTTTGAACTATATTTTGCACTTCCAACAGTGATTCAACACTTCTGGATAAAGCCATCCTCCTTTAGGACAGCACTTGTTCATCGTTCCAGAGCATTTATGAATAGACCATTAACCAGTTGAGTTACGTACACCGTAACATTTATTTCAGTGGAGTTGCAAGAGGAAAGGATGTGAAACAATACAGCAAGCGTGCTGCACCTTGGACTACAAAGCTTCACATATAATACCATATTGTTACTCTAATAAGACACCAAAGCACAGATATGATTGTAGAGATGTGGTGGTGTACATATTACCTTTAAAGGTCATTTATGGCAAATTTAATTATTATTATCATGTCTTTAACCTGATTTTACTTATTGCTTAAATGATGCAGTTGGGGATCTCTATTAGCAGGCTCAACTATTTTAACAGGGCTTCCCCCATCCATGCCAAGCAGCAAGAAGGTATGAAGAAAGTTAGTGCTACATCGTGGCTTCATCTATAGCCATATTTTACCGCTTCCCCTCTCTCCAGTTTACACAAAGTATTCGAAGTAAGGTATGAAGCGGACCAACAACATGGTCCAAGACATGACCAGAACTCCTTTTCATACAGACTTTTTTCTTACAAAAATGAAAGCTACCAGCAGTGGAAGCACTGCCCAAGTTCTACTGGGCTATACAAAGGGCGCAACCACTTGCTTGGCAATACAGACACTGCAATGCCTTGAGCAGCTGTCTCTCCCAACACTGAAGAGCAAACCCAGCCACCCCTACTCAGCGCTGCTGGATAAAACTGCCTATACGCACCGTGTCCCCCATAGTACAAAGAGGTTTTGGTATTATGTCTGACAAGTCTCAGGCCAACAGCACTACCGGAAATACTGTGCAATAGGGGAAAGGAATAGGCTCTGGTCTCTCGATTAACCCAGCTGTGATTTACCCTGACCTCCAGATCAAGGACTTTGCCTTGGGGAACACACAGAACTGCTCAAACGCATCTTTGCTCTTTCTGTTTAGCGGCTGTACCGCTGTGCAGTGCGGTTCATGTCACCACTGAAAGTCACCATGATGGTAAGCTGCAATGCTCTGCCTTGAAAAGGGTAACAAAAAGTACAAACTAAAGTAGCTATCTTCATAGGTGAAAAAAGAAAGCATGCGATACCCTGGTTGTTCATAAATGCGTATTCTCTCAGGAGGCCTCATAGAGGCAAGAGACAAATAAGTACCACATTGGCATCATCAAGAGCGTGGTGGATGAACACAGATTAAATGGCTTTCCTGCTCTCTGCCTGTGGCAGACCGTCAACCCTGCTCATCAAAACACTCTTGTCTGGATTCAAGTCTTGATGCTCACTGCAGAGCATCTGGGTAGAAGAGAAAGCCATACAACACACAGCAGGTCAGGCCAAGATGATTTGCAAACTGTGAAATTCAACACCTCTGTTAGCTCCTCAGACTGCTTCCCTCTTCAGCTCAGGATCAGCCATTTCAATTCTCTGGACAGGACCCTCGGACTAGAAGCATATGGCCGTCCTGCTAATTAAGGCTACTAGTCTGCCCAAAATTTCCATGGAACGTCTGATCTCTCACATTCATATCTTAGCAGCAACATCCCTCAGGGATGCAAACTGCATGGACAGCAATGAGTAACAGTAATTTTAAAAAAAAAAAAAAAAAAAAGAAAAAAGAGAAGGTATTAGCTGCCTGCTTGCTAACCATTATACCTGGCGGACCAATCATTTCGCAAGAATTATATCCAGGATTTATTTGCAAAACTGAATCAACTGCGAATTCATTCTGCCTCACTCCACCGTAACATTGCAGAAGTTCAAATCAATCTCATTTAAAGAACATTTCCCTGTGAAGATAAGTACTATTCCCACAGTAAGCAGCTAACCCATTTACTAGCATTTACATAATTCTTAATAGCAACACTGCACAATGCCACTTCTCACATCATATCACCAAACGACATATTCCTTACCCCAAAAGCAAAGGGCCAACTCCCTTTAAACACAAAGCACACATTTCCCAGTATATTGTAGGAAATTCTCTTTTCTTTCTGGTAGGGCATTTTTGTTTATTTGCTTCCGTACAGTTTAGTCTCAGCTGTTTCACAGCTCAAAATAAATTCAAAAAGTGTTTAATTTAAAAAGGCCCAAATATCCGTTTCATAAAAACCACTACTCCATTACATCAGAGCATTCTAACAATTCTACTTCAGCTCTAATAAGAAATGATTTCGTATACCCTTTACATGGAGAAGTTTATGTCAAAGAAAATAGCTCTCAGATATTTTACAACACTTTTATCCACAAAGGAATGACAGAGGCTTATGAAAATACACACGTCCAATGGGAGGGAACAACAAAAAAGCAGAATTAATGCAAGAATTACCTTCTCCACACTGGAAGTGCCAGCCAGATACAGGGACCGACCACCGCAGCTGCAAAAGCAAAGTGAAAGCAAATCTCAAACATTCACAAGCCTGGAGTTAAAGCTGGTCCCCCTCCAACTGCACAAACTGGGCTCACTGAAACCAGTGACATGCCAGACTCTTCCAATAGCCATCAACATCTTATCTGCTTGGCAATATAAAACCATAAGCTTAGGACCAAAATCCTTTCAACTCACCTCATGGTAAAACATACAGGAAATGCTAACTTGCTCCCTTGAATAAGAGTGCGTCAATAATGCACGTTCCAGTATCATTTGGATCTATAATATACAATCCTGTTCCTTTCTATTCAACCATGACACTCAACACAACGTAAGCAGGTTTTTTTCACAGCAAATAAATACTCCCAGTCATCAGCAGATTTGTATCACTAACTGACATAAACGCAGGAGAACATAGATTTTTCTGCGGGTCTTGCAACAAAGTAAGCTTTCTTATAGTCTGTTCACTACTGAGTAATGATTTATAGACCCATCGTTTGCAACTTGGGATATAGTCTAACTCCTATTTCAGTTGACTTCAGCACTTGGTTCCATGCACACCGTCTTATTTGCCACTACAAGTCAAGTTTTATGGCCGCAGACCATGTAGGTATTCTTCTTACACAGCACATAGCAGCGAGGTCCAAAGACACTTAAAATTACCTACTTGCCCTCCTCCAGCCTGAAGCTCTTCTTTGCAAGAACTGGCCTTCATGCAGAGAGAAACTGCAACTTCATTAGTATCAAACAGCAGAAGCAGACAGCTATGGCTAACCGTGACAGTGGGACAAGGCAGCTGTTTTCCACAATTTTCTTCTATTTTCCACTTACAGCAGCACCGGCCAAACGTCTTGAACAGAGCACTTTCATTACAAGAAGCTACAATGGAGAAGGCAGAGGAGAGCGCTGTGTGACACCTATGAAGCAGCTTTTTCATTGGTTCAAACTGAACATTTCTCACCCAGCGCAAAGCCAAAACAGAAGTATCACAGATGAGCTTTAATAAAAATAGAAAAAAAAAACAGTATCACTTACTCTTCTGTAACAGAAAAGCGCTGCTAATGGGGTTGCGGGGAAGACAGGGGAAACACTGTTGATCCTATTAGCTGATAAGCACATTTTAAACCTTGCTATATGTTCCTGAAAAGCCTGCAGTTACCTGATCTAGTACTCGGGTGACAAACACCTAGGAAGCCCAGGGCAGGCCCAGACGCCTTCCAGGGCAGCTGCTGGAACCTGTGCTTCGGCAGAGCAGCACAGTCGATGGACCACATGTGCTTGACCAGGAAACATCCTGGCGTGCAGCCACCTCAGGAACCACCCACCCGTCCCAAGGTACCAACAGCCTGCCCAGAAATCCAGACACAGCAGCAGCTACGAAAGTCTAGTGAGATAGATATCCTTGACTTCCCTGTGTGCGTACCTAGAGAAGTCGCTCCAAAATTCAGCTGCATCTCTACTGTAGTCATTTACTCTAGTTTTTTTAGAGACAGAAGTATTTCTCAAAATAGAATACTCAATACCATCATTCTCAAAAGTGATTATTGATTTCTGCACAGACTTAACAAGATATTTGACTTTCTGAAGCTGTACTTAATTTCTTTGTCACTATATTGCCTTTCCCTGATCTGCAGTTCCGTCTAACATTTCTTATAAGCATCATTTTTCTCTTTCTCTTAACCACGTACAAAGGTGGAAGTGTTCTGCATCTGGCAAGCCATTTCTGGAGCAACACGAATGTTTCCAAATCCTTTTGGAAAGGAACATCCTGAAATATAGACAAATGTAAGGAGATAGCTCACCCACCATAAATCAATGCTTTAAAAAAAATCAGCATTCTGTTTTAAGCAACTTTGGATAGTTCACAGTTATTTCATTCTCAAGCAGCAGCAAAAGATTTTGAAGAGTGTTTTGAGATGAGAAGTGCAGCCTACCTACTTCCTCAGAAGTTTACAAAACACTGCAATCTGCCAGCACCCACACACTTTTATGTAAACTAAGCCAGAAAAACTTCGAAAAAAAGAAACACAAACATAAAAATTATTTATTAAAAAAACCCCAAACAACACTGAGCCTGAATTTACTCAATGCCTTTAAGTAAGAAACAATGTAGAAATCCTGACTGACAAGTCAAAACAAAGTGTGCCTTGCTAGTTTCGTAGTTAATTTACAGGTAGTTTTCCTCAAACTCAGTCATCTGTTAAACTAATACACCTATACTAAGACAACAATCTGTTTTGGAAACAGGTTAATGTGGAAAGAGATGCTTTAATATAGTTTGGATTTCACATACAACGAGCAACGTAAGAAACCACCCAGTGACGAAACTGGGAGGCAGAGACAGAGGAAGCAGCTGATTGTGCTTTGGCACAAACATCATAAACCCATTATACTCCAACTCATACCTCATAAAACTCACAATGCAGCAGCAGAAGGTTTAAGCAGTAGGGAATAAGCTTAAGGTTATTTTTATATATATATATATATATATATATATATATTTTCCGAAACAATATTTTAGTCATAAGAGACTTTATAAGGTAAAGTTATATCCTGCAAGGATAAATGAATCCAAAATTGCTTTCGAGGAATAAATGTTTGCCTGAGCTCAGAAAATGCAATATATCAAAAGAGAAGGTAAGCAGTCTATTTCAGAGCATTCTACCAATGCATTTACTGATGGTTTATCCTCTTCCATTTTATTCTTTGATTTAGACAGTATTATTCACTGTTATTGCTAATTTATATCCTTTTGTTTTCCTAATGCCACACAGATAAAGCGAAGCAGAACAAATGCCTGAGTGTTTTAAAACCAAGAAATCCAGATGAAGTACCCGCATGAAACTGCTTTATCAAAAAATAAAGGGAATTAGTCCACATACACCTATGGGACAAGTTCTGCCTGCCTTTTCGCCTCCGAAGCGTAACAGACTAGAAAGGTGCAACTTAAGGGAAAGAAGCACCTTCAGAGTGCTGTGGGAAGGAAAGAAAAAAAAAAAGGAAACAGATGTTAACTGTTGAACTTACCTCTTCACTTCCTTCATGGATGAACAAAGAGATTAAAAAGATGTTCCCAGTAAAAGAAGGGGATTTTTGACAGATTTGAAGGGGATTTAAAGAACAGAAAGGGAAAGATCTCTATGCACCAATGCCTGAGCAGCGGTATTTAAAAAAAGAAAAAAGTTACTGCATGTGAACGAGTGTGTGAAGATTAACAGGAGTACCCTTGCAACCAATGTTTCACTCATTTTCAGTATTTCATCTTTTCCTCACACGGACGTACCGTGAGTAAACAACCACCACCGCTACGGGAGGAACACAAAGAATTTAAAGGGAGAAATGCAGCTGGAACTAAGCAAATCAGTATCTCCAGCACAGACATTGTGTTCCTCATTAGTCCATAGCTGAGGTGTTAATGGTCCCTCCGATTGTTGCTTCTTGCGGGTTTTAAAAATACTAAGAAAATTAAAAGACTGTAAAAATGCTTGGCTCTTAGAAGCAAGAAATGAGAAAGAGCTCAAATGTGCTGAGGTAATCCTGCTGTTAACTGGTAATATAATTTAAACAGGAAGGTTCTGCGGGTCTTGTGTTCCTCAATCTGTCCTATTTGCCAGGCTGTAATTGCCATCCTGGAGCAGTGAGAAGCCAGAGGAAAGCATACATCTGGCTACCGCTGTCAAGCAAGAGCTTTTTAAATTCCGATTATCGCCAAAATTGTTGGGCAAATAGCTGTGTTCTCCATATATGGTTCCCAGTACAACAGGTGAAGAGAAAGCTATTTTGATCGCACGCTGCTTCTTAAACTTCCATTACCTCTTCTTTTATATGATGCAATCTTCTAAAACAAAATTAAAATTAGTTGTGATAGCCATATCCACATCTACGCAGAGGAATGTGTGCCAAAATACTCCCACACTTCTGTGGTGTTACCACTTTTAGGCATTTGCTTCCACGTTTTCCCCCTCCCCTTCCTCATATGAAGGGAAACATGTCACCACGTCATGTGGCAAACCCCTGACGTTAGAAGAAAACGAGCCATTAAACCCAAGACAGAAAGAACAGCAGATAGAGTTGAGGTGGCTTTTGCTTATTGCAGAGTTGCAAGCAAAAACAACTAAATAGGAATACATGTTTTAGATGCGAAAGTCCTGTTCCATTTCTGTGCACTGAACCAACTCAGGACTTGAGTGAAGGCTCTTTAATGGAAAAGGGTTCTGGAGTCACTTGTTAATGACTTACAGCTCAGCACGCCCCATCACTTACCACCAAAATTTGTTCTCTCTTTCCTGGGACAAATGAAGACCGAGGTCAGAAGCACAGTAAGTGAGCAGCTCTCACCAAAAGCATTGGATCAAGAACGAGCCGTTGTCTTCAACACTTCCCAGTAACTTTAGGAGAAGAGCGTACAATTAATTGCAAGAGCTCTTTCTCAGAGATTAAGAAAGCACAGAAATACAGTGAAAACCACCAGTGGTCAGTCTGGCTACACATTAGGCCGAGCAGTACAATACACAGCAAAAATGTCTTCTGCCGTACGTTACAAGCAGAGAAGAAACAAGGCCATGTGACAGGAAGAGAAAAACCAGGGAATAGAAACAAAGTTCAAAAAAACTGGGGGAAAACACTTCTTATGAAGTACGCACAGTTAAGACAGAAATTGAGGGTACGCACATGGTAACTAGTACTACTACTCAGTGGAAGACAAACGAGGTTCAGGGCATTTGAAACAGTAGAGGCAGACAGGCTGCCTATGACTTCAGAAATCACGGTACGAACTGCACATCCTGCTGCTGCAGTAGTTTCAAACATTCCAAGTCAAGAATGGAATCACTGATTACAGAACAGGAAATACAGGTTTTCAATTAAGAAAAAAGGGGGAAAAAAAAGAACTAAGCTTGGGAGTGTGTATCCAATGTCTACAGAGCTTTGGAAGGGAAGACTACGCTAAAAGATAGCAAAGGTCAACAAAGAACTGGCAAAGACAAGGTAAGTTCACTTCTTAAGACCCACAAGCATCAAGCAAACACACCAGCTTTTCAAAGTATTTCTACTAAGGCAGCACTAAACAAAGGAGATATGATGTCCCCCCCATCAGAACTATACTGATACACTTGGTACAACATCACAGGGGAAATTACTCCAGAGAAAACCAGAACTAGAAGAATTGGTTTGAGGAAAGACAGGAACAGAACTGGAAAGGAACAAAGCCTGGAGAAGGGATACAGCAGAGTTCCCCTAACCAGCACTGGAAAACCTGCATAAAAGTCTCGGGGAGTGTAAAGCAGCCAATTGGGTGGTTGTCAACCCGAGAATGGAAGTCATACCTAAGTTTATTGCTCTGGAGCTCCTGCCTTGATGTGCTTCAGGTTTTTGGAGGGCTTATTACTTGGGTGCACACACACCTCAAGCTGGCTCTACGTACTCAATCAAAGCTAACAGGATCCTGACGGGCTTTGAGAGTACCAGAAAGAAAGGCACAACACAAGTGCTTCCTCCGTAAGGCTGATCCAGGTACGATCAGGCTGATTAGCTCCAGACCCAGCCCCGACCATGATGGACCCAGACTGGTTTTCTGAAGCCTCACCAAAGTATTTCTACATCATATTCCACATTGCCTCAGATAACAGGAGGGCTTCCTGACCACACTGCAGACACCAACCACTGACCCATGCACTCATGTGGCACTGCAGCCAACATGACAAGCCCGCTCAAAACCAGACATGCTCTGGAGATGCTCACCCACGCACAGCTCACATCAGCCCAACAGAGACGGATCTGTGCCCGTATCAGCAAATCTCACAGCTCTTTACTGACTTGGTACGATGATGAAATACATGCACTGGTCTTGCGTGCAACTGGACTGGATGCCCAGGACATAGCACTACCTCAGCCTCTGTGCCACACAAAAACATTTTTACCACCCTGAACCTGAACTAGGCAGAGCTGCAGCATAACTAGTTCTGCCTCTCTTTTGTCCAAGGAGGAAAAGAAAGATTAGCTTGGCTGAAGACAGGAGAGTTGCTCAGTTTTCCCACAAAGTCCCTATACTTTGTAAGCTGACTGAGGATAAAGGGAAGAGAGGCTATCAACTCTTCCTAGCATTTCCCTAGACCACACTATCCTCTGCTCCTATCCTCTGCTGGGACAATGCTCCCTCAACCATTAGAAGCCATGCTTTCTCCACTGCAACTCTTAAGATAAAATCTCTATTTTTTTTTTTCATCCTGGGAAATGGCAAAATTACATACAGCCTACACTGCTCAGAACCACCAACAAAGTTTTTCATTGATTTAACAGGTTCATAAATGCAGAAAATCCTCAGACTCCTAAATGGAACCTAAGCTCGCACCTTTTAAGATGACGCTAGGAACAGAGTAAATCCCACAGGAGAGTGGTTTGCTTACTCTGGGAAACCACAGGCAAAATGCAACGTAACCCCACTCTCTACAAAATGCTTTGTGGAAGACACCAAGGAAGGCAGGAAACTACTTAAGCAAAAGGGCAATGCTGGCACAATAAAAATATTAATATATGGGCCTTAAATAAGCATAAGTTATAAGCAAGAGGCACAATAATTTGCGCAATCAGCCTTACACTGAGAAGAGGGAATATTAACCATGACGTGCTTTGTTTTTCAAAGGGAGTTTTCAGTGTGGCAGCAGCAGGCAGATTCAATGATCCAAAAGGTCCCTTAAAGCATTATATTCCTATGAGAACCTTAACAACAAATCCACTTGCTTCTTTGAGCACATGGATGAAACAATTTTCTAAATGACCACTCAAGAGAGACAGAAAACAAACAGAGCTTAAGAAGGAGCACAGTACAGGTGAACAGAGCAGATCCATCAGCAATGCATTTATGGGGCTGTCTAATAAAAAGTGATCTCTTACAAAGGCCCTGCCAAGGCTTTGGTTTGTATTTTAAAGGCTGTCTATGTCCAGTGTTCCCTCTTTACCTTTTCATAGTCCTGTTGAAAAAGTAGCAGGAGGTTTTGTTTAAAAAAGGCCACGAACAAATTCAGTTTCAGGTACTTCTACAAAAACAAAGTGAGAAACTGCAACTTGCATTACTTTAAAACCCTTATATAATAGAACATTAAAAAATGATACAACATAATATTAAAAAACAGAAACAGCACAGAACATGGAGAAGGAGACTTCAGCCCGTGACCGAACAAGATATTTGAAGAGAGCAGATGTATTGTTCCTAACAGTTTTTTCCTCCTCCTCTCTTATTCTACCCATTTCAAAAAGGAGTCAGAGCGCAAAGCTATCTCGGAGCAGATTTTAATCTAATGAACAATCTTTTGCCATTAGCTATGCCTACCCAACTTAAAGAGCTGACATTCAGCTTTGCAGTTGAGAAGCGCTATTTTTGTTTCTAACAACTTTCAAAAACAATTTTCCAGATTTTTAGTTCCATATTATGAATTATTTCAGAGTCCAAAACTCATTAGTTGCGCTTCACCAGCTCCCAACTGATACCGTTACACAATATAACCAATTCCTTCGAGCTCTGACACTTCTCTTAAGTATAGGAAGCAAAAAAAGTGGGGTTTTTTCTTCCTGTATAATGTGTCAGCAGTGGAACGATGCACCAGCTACTGGTTGCAATAGGATTGAAAAGGGGGAGAAGCTCAAACATATGAGCAGATCATATCAGCAAAGCTTACTCAGTTGCTATCAAAAATTTGAGTACACGGTCTGCCTGACATCATATAAGGGACAAACAGACTGGGATACTTTATTTAATGCAAAATACCCACATCGCAGTTCATATTTTTGTCACAGTTCATTACCAGCACGATTATTTCTAACTGTACATCATTTTGACAACATTAAAAACACTCATACCACTGCTGTTTAAAACTTCTTTGCAACAAGTTACTACCAGCGTATGCATCTGCTGCAGCAGCAAATCCTGATTTTTGTAGGGTTCCCCTCCACACCCCCAACTCCATGTTACTATAACACACCATTTAACCCCACTGTAGGCAGCCCCATACACAGGACCTTTTCCTGTAGTTAAAGCACAGCACCCTCTCCTGCTACATAGAGTTTGCACTCTCCAGATTGTAAAATGGGGCTACAAAAATCTCTTCTGTCCACAGCTCTGCCCTTTCAAATTACTTCCTCTGTGTAACAGTCAAGGAGAACAGCAAGCACAGACAGATGTTAAAATAATGAAATACAAACGCATTATAAACACCTGCTGCACAGAGTTTAGCATTTGTTCTAAAAGCAGTATGGTAACAGACCAGTTAAAACATCTAACTAACTGGTTCCAACCTAACCACAGGATAACAGGTAGCTGACAGCCACTCTCTGGACCCTGTGATTTCTGAAATATGTAGATTTTATTTAAGTAGCTGCATTTGGATGCATATTTTTGAAGCGATACACTATGTTTTACTCGACCTCTAAATCTGCTTGACTGGCATGATATTAGAACCATAGAATAGTTTGGGTTGGAAGGGATAGACCTCCAAAGAGCAGCGAGTCCAACCCCCCTGCAACAAGCAGGGACATCTTCAATGGATCAGGTTGCTCTGAGCCCTGTCCAACCTGGCCTTGAATGTTTCCAGGGATGGAGCATTCATCACCTCTCTGGGCAACCTGGGTCAGGTTGTTATGATGAAATTAAGAACTAAATTTAAACATACATGCAGTTATTGAAAAACGTGCAGCAGGACAAGACTGGCACGCAGTTCCCTAGAAAAGGCTAAGGCAATCAGACCGGGGAACTAGTAACATCTGAAACACATCTTTACATATATACAGTAACGTAGATGAATCTTCCTTGCCCTGGTATTGGCAATGCTCAGGGCAGCTACACTCCTTCAGTGGCTACTTCAGACTTCATCAATGAAAACTTCCATATTAAGCTGTTCCTTTACATGCAACAAACTCATCATGAGCCCAGGAATGCCACCGTTTTGCAGGAAAACAATAAACTCTTGTGTGTACCTTGAGCACATACAGGTCTATCAGCTATGATTTGAGCACAGTGTGCAGAACAATACCTAAAAACTTCTCCATGGCTTTTAGAAGGATCTAGAGACCATCTAAGTGTGCATGAGTGGATGTACTGTTGGAGCCCCTATTGCACCTCGACCTTTGAGGCACTGTGAACAAGACACTGCACATGTCTCACCCCTGCCCTGTTTCCAAGGTCCCCAAACACCCCAGCCAGTTCAGCAAGGGAGACTGGTGCCCTCTGGCTGCACCATCATCCACCTTCATCCCTCTCCCTGGGGAAAAGGCGCCCGCCCCTCAGCACCCCACCAAGCACACATCCCTCAGTCTGACCCAGGTGGGTGCTCCCCATAGGCACCGGCCCAGGGCGTACGGTGTAACCGCAGGCTGCAGGTTCCTTCCTGAGTTCTTGAGCCCCAAAGCCTCATCCAAAAATGCCATAACCAAGTGCAAGAAACTGCGTCAGCAGGCAACTTAAGTGCAGAACGCAGTGTGGTTTGCTTCAGTGGGCTCACTGCACTTCAATATGCCATGGTACCTTTTCTTCTCAGGGCAGAAGGAAGAAGAAAAAACCAAACAAAAACCCGTACCACTCAAAGGGTAATGGTAACTTCAGAAGTCTACTGCTAGAAAACTACATACCACTGCTGTCACTGCATCAACACAATCTATACCAACAACAAGCAGCACATTATTCTTAACCCTGCAAAATTACTTATGTTAAAAACAACAAAGGCACAAAAAATGGGCAATCTGTTAGCTTCCGTGGTACTATCTGCTACCAATTTGCGGATTAAAGCCTTTTCCCCACCAGCCTAAAAGTCTCAAACAGTTGTAGCCAGCCGAGAACATGACCTGTGCGTTACAGTCATCATCTCTTACCAGCTCCCCTCTAAAATCTCTCTTCACCTCAGAGTATACTGCTTCGAGCATAATGTTAATTCTAAGAAAACTGAGCAATGGGGAAAAGGAAACAGTGTTTCTACAGATGTGAATGTCATGTAAATGTCAAACCTTGTGTTAAAATTTGATTAGGAGACTGAGAGGGAAACAATATCGCTATAAGTAAACCTGCACACTAACAATAATCTCAGCCTGCCTGCTCACAACATAACCTCCGCGATGGATTTCATTATTCCTAATTTTCCATGTAATATTAAGCCGTAATTGATTTTGCTAGAAGATCCTGTACAGCAGTACAAGAACTGCAAGCAAATGTTTGTTGACAAGATGGATCTACACAGTCTTAATACTAAATTCCTTGTGTGCTGTGCCTACATCTACACTCAGTCAATTCAAGAAAATTTTCATTTCTTTTCCATTACAAACAAATGCCCATCTACTTAGAAAGACCGGGAATGTATGCACCCATTCATCTGTATGTACCTGCGTCATGGGAAACAGAAGGTGGTTTCACATTGAAGCCCAAAAGGAAGAACTCCAGCAGACACTAAATGGATACAAATAAATTTTACAGACAGATTCATTACAATTTTGTCTCGAAAAGGTAATATTTTTCCAAGACTGCACAACCCCAATTGCCACACGTCTTGATGCACCTTAGGTACTAGCTGCTCCTGTCTCAGGAACTGTCTTCCTACTGAGAGACCTCAGTTCTGCTCATTTCAGGAGGCTGGACACCTCCTAGACCAGCTCAAGTATTTCAACAGCCCCGGCAACATGAAGATGTTACTGCCACAGGAGCAGAGACATATTTCTGCACAGAGGCAGGAGAAAGTTGTTAGATGAAGTAGAACCATAGGTTTTGACTACAAGCTAAACACTTGCTTCACTCTAAAATACTGAGAAAGAAAAATTCTACAGTAGCATTCATACTAGCAAACACACAGTTAGAATGAAAAAAAATTTTCCAGCCACCTGACATTTCGTCTGTTAGCTTTACATGCCCCCAGTGAATCAGCACCACCATGCAGCACATGAGGACTAACGCCGGCACAACCAACGCCAGCCTCAATTCATCTCAAAATCAATCTCAAAACAGTCCAGCTATTGCCCTGAACTGATTACTTTCCAGCCAAAATCCAAATTCTTAGCCCAAACTTGTCTCAGGTGTTGCGTGCCCCACAAAGGATTGACTTAATTTCGCACTGGCCTCGACATTTTAGCTATCTGTTGTACCATCAAAATAATTTCCTAATTTCTTCCACAAAGTTATACAAGGACATCTTCAGAAAGAACTTGGAATTTCATGCCCCCAATGACATCCTCTGTGGTTGACAGTCCAAGCCATAAACTTGTCACTATCTTGATAATTGGTGGGAGAGCAAGAGGACATAACATCCATATCTCTGATGGATGGCTCCCTTCGGTTTGAGACTCCCTTAATAGTTAGAAGATTTTTTTTTTTTCGTAATCTGCCTTCAAAGATATTAGAACAGGAGCATTATCAAAGACTCAAAGGGAGACGGCTGTCCCCCCAAAAAAGAGTTATTAAGGGATTTCAATAGTCCTCTGTCCTTTACCTTCAATAAGGCAAACCTAGGCACTATCTTCCGCTGCTTTACTGCTCTTTGAAGTTATAATCAAGAAGAAATTGTGGCGAGCAGGTCGAGGGAGGTCATCCTCCCCCCTCTACTCTGCCTTGGTGAGGCCACACCTCGAGTACTGTGTCCAGTTCTGGGCTCCCCAGCTCAAGGACAGGCAACTGCTGGAGAGGGTGCAGCACAGGGCTACCAAGATGATTAGGGGACTGGAACACCTCTCTTATGAGGAAAGGCTGAGGGATTTGGGTCTATTTAGTCTGGAAAAGAGACGGCTGAGGGGTGACCTTATTAATGCTTACAAATACTTAAAGGGTGGGTGTCAGGAGGGTGGGGCCAGGCTCTTTTCAGTGGTGCCCAGTGACAGGACAAGAGGTAACAGGCACAAACTTGAGCATAGGAAGTTCCGTCTCAACATGAGGAGGAACTTCTTTACTTTGAGGGTGGCAGAGCCCTGGCACAGGCTGCCCAGAGAGGTGGTGGAGTCTCCATCTCTGGAGACATTCCAAACCCACCTGGACGTGTTCCTGTGCAACCTGCCCTAAGGTGGCCCTGCTCTGGCAGGGGGGTTGGACTAGATGATCTCCAGAGGTCCCTTCCAACCCTATGATTCTATGATGCTACGAAATAAAGCAAAAAGGGATGCGGGTTGCAGTGCCAGTGGATGAAGCTTCAATCCATTATGAATTTAATCAGGGGTCTGATTCAGCTATCCAGTAGTTTCAGTCCCACCAGTGTACTTCAGACTACCTTCCTAGATGAAAAAAGATCCCTGCAACAGTAGGTCAGCTTTTCTGATCTTCCTGTAGCCGCCATATTGTTAAACTTCCCTTAATCCAGATAAATCCCTAGATAAATCTAGATGAGCTGCTAAAAAAAGGAGAAACACCACTCACCACCAGCCTTTCACCTCCCTCTATTTTGCTTGCCAAGTTGGCTGCCAAGCAGAAAGATTCCATATTGTGACAGAGGCTGCTGTAGAATTCCTGGAGGCTGTACATTCCGCTTCTGCTCCCAAGTGTAGCAGTGACTATGTTTTCAACAGGAGTTAACAGTATCTTTATTCTCTGGAGTTTTTCAAAATACAAAGAGGTTGTTTTTTTTTTTTTTTTGCAACCTGAACTTCTGCCCGCTGGTTCACCAGTTATAAATCCCATTTTATTACAGAGTTTACAGTTTTAAAAAGAATAATCCTGAAACAGCCACAATCTGAAATTCAACAGGCACATTTATCCACATCTTATTGTTGTAAGTACTTATGTAAATAACCTTGTTTCATATTAAATGTTAAAAGCTTATTATTTTTTTAAAAAACTAAAAAGTTTTATTCTCTTGAAATGCATTGCGCTCTGATCCTGGTAGGGAAAAAAAAAAAAGAGAAGTAAAGGAAGGCTGCTGAATAAGATTATCTACTGCCCTATGATTGATTTGGGCACCTACAGGGGAAAAAGAACCCTCCAACTTAAATAAAATAAGCAAGTACTGGAAAGTTCCTTGACTATCAGAACTGCAGCAATTTTGTTATGAACAAATTTACACTATACGAGTAACAGAGTTCAGACTGTTCTAGAGAGATTTAAAGAACCTACTTGTGATTGTTAAATAACTTCAAGCTCTCATAAGCTAAATGGATTCAGACCCCAGTTGGTGCTTCTTTGAAGGCAACAAGCACTGTGCGGAGTCCTTCATTAGCAGATGAGTTAGTTTATTTCAAAACAACTCAGATATTTTGAATTTTACTTCCACGTATTTTAGAAAGAGGCTGAATCCCACTTGTGGACTTGTATCACAGACTGCATTTACTGTCTATGTAATCGAAGACGAGACTTTCACTCGTATCACGCAAGCAAGCTTCAGTTAAACCTATGCCAAATCACAGAATTTGTTTGCAGTTCACTATAACCCTCTCGCAGCACCTCATATGCAGTAAGGGGTTCTCTTAGCAGAGCCCCCTGCCCCCCAAGAAACCACAGGCCCAAAGGACTGTTCTGAATCAAGATCGGAACAATTATTACCTTAATAGATTGCACAAAGTGACACTCCACAATTGCAAGAGCACATGAAAATTTAAGTATTACACAAACCAAACCTTTACAGTGCAGAGAGACTAAAACCAGACTTTCATGTTTCTACAACATGGCAATTAAAAATATTTCTTTATTAATCCTTTAAGACTATGCAGGCTTTCATTTAGTGCATTTAACTTCTGCTCACCCATCTACCAGTTTTCTTTGAATTTTGTTTTTATTTTTTTAGTCTCTGACAAAGGCAACATTGCATTTCTGCTTCAATTTGTTCATTTTTCCTTGTCATACACATGGCACTTAAGCTGTCAATACGTAATTCCATTAGAGTGTGGGTTTCATTTCTAGCTTGTACTTACACTCATTTTATCTGTAACAATAAAAATAAAATATACCATATTCTAATTACTTTCATTGTGCCATCTCACAAATATTTTCTTTCCTCAAACTTGCAAGCTCTGTTTGCAGACAACAGCAGGGAATAAAGACACAAGTTGTGGTGTTGGATACACCACCAGACACCAAAGACATCCAAGTAAGTTATTTCAAGCTTTGCTATTACCCAAGTGTAAAAACAAAGAAAAAAAAGATTATGGAAGTCTTCAGAAGCCATAAATTCAGTTTGCTGGATGAAGCATGGGCCTGCTCAGTGGAGACTCCTGGGAATAAGTATCTGCCACAGTACTCCAGAATTCAAACACCATCATAGTTAACCAGTAGGTATCTATATAGGCTCAGCTATGTAACTTGGATACTGCCAAGTGAAGCGTGGACTAGCACAGAACTGAAACACAGCGACTTTACCGCCATTCAGAAAGAAACCGCTGGCCCAGCACTTGCAAGGCCTTTCCCAGCTTCAGCTGAAAAGTTCCCCAGCTCCTCCCCATAGTCTCATCACTCACCTCTCCCAAAGACCTGTTTCCCAGTCAGCCTTACTGCTACCGCATTTCAGTAAAACAGAATCAGATTAGCTTAAACAGCTACTCTGGAAGACCTGGTAACCCAGAGGAATAGTCTCTGAAGCTGTCCCTGACAAACCCAGGAGTTACTATCAGGTTTAGTGTATTCGTCACCATTATGTACCAGAATGGCCACACTCTAAGGTTACACGCTCACATACAGGTTGTTTATAGAAAATGCAGTTAAAAGAAAGCTCAATCAAAACCAACAAGGCCAGATCATCATAATACTCAAGTGTTGGCTTGGGTTTTTTTTAAAGCACCTCTCTCCTACTTCAGGCAAGGCATAATTAATTTCTCTGTTTAGAAGAGATTTATTTTCTCCACAAGAGTCATGAAGAACGTCCTTCACAAAAACATTCTGCCCATTGCTCTCAAATACATCGCTCTGAAACGTTAACAGCTCTTGTAGCAAGCAACGTAGAGCGGTCTGCTCTTATTACATTTGCTTGACTCAGGAAATACTCCTACAAACAAGAAAAGTCAATACTGAGGTCTGCAAGAAGAGAGCACAACGCTGCCTGCTATCGTCCCTATACTGCTGCTCGTTAGCCAGCAAAAGCTGGAGCTGCTGGTCCAAGTAGTATTTAAATAGAACCGTTAGCTTTGAAATAGGGTGGCTCCCCCATTCCTATGGTACAGGATGGCTACCAGAGAAATGTGGAATCATACAATGACCTGGTGGCATGCAAGTGCCACAAGATGGCACGGAGCTAACAACGTCTATGTGCACGGTCCCTGAGTTGCCGCAGGTGAGGCCGGGAACTGGCCTCATGGAGCATTCCCATGGGATAGCCCACAAGACACCCAGACCTTATACAGGAGCATCTTCCCCTTACCAAAAGCAACCAAGTGCCAGATGGAAGACAGCAACCACCAAGACAGAAGCACTGTTTCTCTAGATACAGTGAGGGGGAAACTGTAGGCAAAGAGAAATGCTGTAATAAACCATTCACATTGCGCTGGCATGCTGGGATTAATATTTGTTTGGTTGTTTTTTGTTTTTTTTTTTTTTTAAAAGCACCACATGAAATTTAAAAACAGAGTGACAAAAGACTGCAGTTCTACATCTCATCCAAAATAATATATCACTAAGCGTCTCCAACGGTTGTGCACTGAACCATAGTTTCAATGGAAACCAAGAAGGAGTATCTTTGTTCTGCTTAAAATATCCGACAAGGAACCGCATGAACGAAGGAAATGAGACAACCAATAACCTGGCTTTGCCACAATTAAAAGTCTGGAAAACGGACATATTAACAACCCATCTCACACAGCCTCCACAGATCCTCAAGCAGTGCAATTTACAAGTTCAGTCTTACGACCTGGGTCTTAAGCCACTTTCTACAGAAAATGGGGGGTTTTTAAGTAGAAGTGTGCGCTAATATGTATTTCTGGAAAAACAAAGCTATTTTATCCACAAATTCTTATCCAAATCTGACTGCCTAACAACCAAAATAATAAATAAAAGCACTAATAAAAGTAGTGGGCTGTATGTTTCTCTCCCACTAATTGAATTGCTTCAGCAAGCGCGGCGTTTTAGTGCTTAAACAGGATCCTCACATTAGAAAGGACTTACTACTGTGTTACTAACAGGGCTCCTGAAGCTGTTTTATCAGGAATATTTTTCTCCTTACATCCTTCCCCAACACGCCTTCTGAAATCTTTCTACCAGCTTTTATCAAACAGCTTTGTCTTTTTACTCAGTTTCTTCTCCCAGTACCTCAAATGGTTTGTTCAGGTTAGAAAACGAAACAGAAACAAAACATACGAACCAAAGAAAAAATAAGCTAGTACTTCACCAGTGACAGAAAATAACCACAGTCTTTGTGGCACTTTACTTTGAACTTTCCTCCGTTTCTCCTTTTCCTTTGCCCTTCAGACTGCACTGTTTCAGGGAATTCATTTCAACCAAGACTCTGTCCTTCTATGTTGCAGGGCATTCTCTTGATGACAGACAAAATAGGCTGGAGAAAGACAGCACTCCACGGCCCTTCCTCAGGCGAACATCCACTGCTGCAAGGCCTGCTTGTTTGAAGTTCCAAGAAAAATCAGGAAAAAGCCCAGGATTCCTCTGTTCACCTTTAGGCTAAGATTCCAATCTTGACGTTACTAACGCAAACTCCCAGTAACAGCATTACTTCAGAGTAGCTGTTCCCAGTATGAGCCAGCACAGCTGAGGTAGGAGCTTTATACACAAGGTAAGAGAGCCTGACTGGCACCTGGCTCCTCACTGTCACCACAGCTGCAGCATCCTAATTGAGATACACCACTGCTCTGCTTGGTCATTAACTGCCCTCAAAATCCCCTCCCAAGAGTTATCCAGCAGAGACAGAGCTCCTCCAAAAAAACCCAAAACAAAACATCCTCCTTCATCTGCACTTCCAATCCAGGCTAGAGCGCCAGAAGGGGCTGGCTCCCTTGCTCACCCCCGGCAGTGCTGGGGGTTTGCTGCGTTCTGGCACCTCCAGCAAAGCTCATGAACATCAGCCAAGGATTCAGGACAGCCACGCTGACCGGGTCGAGTCTCTGGGCTGAGAACAGGGGACTCTGTAAGGATCCAAGGCAAATGCAGCCACTCTACAGCTGTAGGTCACCCTTCTCAAATGCTCTAATGGCTTTTCCCTTCTCAGGTGAATCCAAGAAAAATGCACTTCCCTCCCACACCCAAAGCTGTATGCTTTGTGCATAGATGTCACACAAAGGTCAAATAGATAGATTTTTATGTATACAAAACAGTTTTAAATTACCTTAGCTCGCTCAGAGATTTGCCACCAGCGATTAAAAGTACTTGTTCTAACTTCTTTTGTGTTACAGCTTGAAAAAATTCAGTCAGGTATGCGGTCACCAAAGAACAGCGTGTAATCCTAACAGCTAGAAAACACATAAACCCACTGCCAAGAGGATTATACCAACTGCCAAAAGACAAATCAAATCCAATTACTGCTGAGTTGGTATTTATTGTGAAGTCTCTTATAATAAACCACTTAAGCATCCAAAGTTACAGGAGCATCTTCTCTCCCAGAAGCTGTCTCTCTTGTACTCTTACAAGCTATTTAGGCACTCAGGGTTTCCTTCCCCAAAAGATTTCCTATCAACAGACGCATAAAATAGAACGCTCTAGTAGCAGCAAAATGAACAATATATACCTGCAAGGTACTTTTTTCTTCTTCATCAGTTGATTAGTTATTTTTAATTAAAGGAGTAAGCTCTGATTGCAGGATTTTAAGCAATAATCCTTTCCACGTTAACTACTGTTTTCTGTGGTTCACATACTGAATTCTTAAGCTATTAATAGAACACAACCAGCAAACCTGGTTTAAAGTCTCAAGCAGCCTTTTGGCTCGATCCGGATCTCAAGCTTGAACTAGTTAGAGATACCCAGGCAGGATGCTGTAAGTACTGAGAAGTACATGTTCATTGGCTATTAGCTCAGTTTTCAGCCATGCACTCCAAGTTCGGGAGAAAACTAGCTGGTTCACACACAAGCAATGCCCCGTTTCGCCAGAGTTCTCTGTTGCATTTACTTGAAGTTTTGATGAAGATGCAAAAGCCACCTTCATGGGGCAAAATGCTTGCCAAGCCAATGGGGTTTCTGTCAGACTTACTGTTACAGCTGAACCAAGACCAGAATTTACTTTCCTATTTTCAGATTTTGATGCTTAGCTGGATAGAGGCTCTGATGCAAGCACAAACATAAAAACAAAAAAAAGAAGGCTAATATCATACTATTTTCCTGTTTAAGAGCTAACAATGAGCAGCTTTAACAACAAATTATGCCCCGTGTTTGAAGTTGTTCACATATGACTTAAATCACAGAGTTCAGTGGTGAATCTCCATGCGCATCAGGCTGCTGAGCCATGGGAAGAGGGAAAGGAGCAATAAGCAAGGGAGACCTGAAGGAGCCTATTTTTTAAGAACGCGTCCCACTAAGTACAAGTATGCTCCTGAAGCACGCGGTCCCAGTAGCAATACACGAGGAACTTACAGAAGGTTTATTTTTAAAATTGAGGGAAAAGAACTTGGGCCAACTTCCAACTCCTGTCTGATACCCATGCTCTTAAATCAATCCAGGTGAAGTTCTACATCCCCTAGTTCAGCCCTATATCTGCTTCTGAAGCCCAACACTTAACTCAGTATGGTTCCCACGCACCCATCCAGCACTGCGGTGTAGCTGTCCCTGCACACCAACACGCTGACAGCCCCAAGCTACCCCGCAAAGTAACAAATGCATATACATCACGGATACACAATGCAGCAACTCAACAGACTTTGTGCTTCAGACTTCCATTAGGGTATGGAAAAATCAGTGCCTGAAGAGCAGATTTAAGATACCCACACGCACGTTTACACAACTGGTACAATGCTTAGTTAGTGGACGATGGATCAATAAACAATAGCTATGTTCTCAAAAAGCTGATTGAACCCTTCATCTGCAAAATACATACTGGATTAGTACTCACCTTTAAAGATGTTTAGGAGGTTGCTCCGGTAACTATTCCCATCTAAACAAAGGAATCCGACACTCTCTCACTTTTCCAGATACACACAGTCATTTGAAAGTTACAGAAAAAGTACTTATCATAGCAGGATGCAAAAGGCTGCACTATTAAACTGTGAATATTAATTTAAGTGAGCCTGATCTGACTCTAACTATCCCTTTACCGGTCTATGGTCTTTCTCTTGTAAATTAAGTATGTGTCAACTACAGTCACTGTACCTTCCAGAGGGTGGCATAAGGGGACTTGCCAGATCAACAGCAGCTGAAGCAAGTGGGTAGAGGCAGTAGTCCTCGATTCGGAAGTAACCTGCCTCAGATTCTGTGAAGCTTTGTGATGCAACAGAAAGTTTAAAGCAGGATGGATTTCCACGTCATTACTGTACACGCTGGGTTATGCATGTGACCAGACTGCCACTCCTGCTGCAGTACCAACAGGTTCCCACTGCCTCTTTAGGAGGCTGACAAAAAGCATCTCATTTACATTAGGTGATTGACTAGCCATGCAGATTGGGCTTTGCTAGGAAGCAGGAGGAGATAACATCTTTCAGAAAGAACTCAATTTGGAAGAGGTACAGAGCAGGAACAGTTTGCATTCATTCCCAGCTTGCTACGTGGGATCTTGAGAACGTTTCCTTTACCACTTCAACTATACAGTCTCATTTTATTTTTAAATCTCTCTTCCCCCACCCCCCCAGAAGTTACCAACCATCAGAAAGCAAAACAGCTCTCAGCTGAAGTGAAAAATACATTCACTTAATCCGCAGGCTCCCCAAAGAGCAGTCCCGAGAATTTTACATGTCACGAACCTCCTCCCATCAGGGGGGTGGGTGGGAACAAACAAGGAAGCATTTTCACCTTAACTTTTAGTGATGGGAGACAGCAGCAACCTGCCCTGCAAACACAGGGTGCTCCCCCCCACCTCGGTGGAATCTATGAGTCAATGCAAATTGACTTACATCTAACCACCCCTCCAACCACCACACACCTCGCTCTAAATTGACATACACACACGCGTCATTAATGGCCACTGCTGAAACACGCTAAGGGTCTGGAAAGCAGACCCCCCCCACAGCACATGCCCCCAGATGATAACACCCACATGCCTATCTTGTTCTTCCAAAGGTAATGGTGTATTCCTCAGACTCCAACCCACAGGGCTGACTTCACCGGGCATCTCTCAAGTTAGCACAACATTTCAAACACAGAGCTCCGATCAGCCACAGGGAAAGATAAAATCACTGGGGTGTGTAAAAGGCAGGCATCAGAGTCACATCACCGACCAGGAGTCACCCTGCTGATTCCACTCTCAGTCCACTGCTGCAATCCCACTCCTAAAGCATTCATGGAGCTTTCCAAGCCCAAGGCGTCTCCCCGCAGCTTTACAGTTTTGAGGCAAGGAGCTTCCCCGCTCCCCTCCGCAGGACTCCCCGATGCCTGAAGGGCTGAGGCACTTGGGAAAAGGCAGCAGACAAGGCATCCAGCACCACTCCGCTTCCCCCAGATGAGCTCGGAAATGAGATGTAACAGCAGCCTCCCTCCTGCACCAGGTATTACAGGAGCAGAATACTAACTGGTTCATTTATTTTACTGATTACCATATGAAGATATTAAAGTCTAAACATTGCATTTCTTCCACTAGCCCTTCCAAATTAACCCTACATTTTAAAGCAATACAACACTTGAGGTCACCGTTTCTCTGCCTGGCGGCAGGGACCGATGGGGAAAGAAGGGAGGGGACGGGCGTTTGTCCTCGCCGGAGGAGGCTCTCCCGGCTCCGGCCGCGGAGCCCTGCCCCAGAGGGGTGGGCAGTCTCTGGCATGGGGCTGCCCGACGAGTCGCGGCGGCCCAGGTCCAGCCCTGCCCGCGGCAATTTCACCTGCGCCTCCCTCCCCCGCGACTTACCCCCTTCCGCTGGGCGCCGGGAAACTTTCCGCCGCGGCGGGGAGCGGGACGGTGCCGGGAGCGCTTAAGGCCGAGGCCGGGGACGGCGAGGCCCGCGGGGGC
>VYZM01018915.1:184506-318114 GCA_013398915.1 Dromas ardeola | reverse complement strand
CCGCTGCTTTCCCGAGCCGCAGCCGCTCCCGCGGGGCGGCGCCGCCAGCCGGCGGACCCTGGCCGGCCTTCCCCCTCCTCCTCCTCCTCCTCCTTCCCCGCCGCGCAGCGCCGGGCCTCGGAAAGCCGGGCGGGCGGGAGCGCAGCGGTGCCGAGGCGAGGCGGCAGAGCTGCCAAACGCGGGCGGATTGTGCCCCCCTCGCGGCCCGGAGGGGCGGTGAATTGCAGGCGCGGACAACGAGGTCCTGCGGCCGCCCGCCCGCCTTCCCTCCTGCCCGCCCGGCGCGGCGAGCCCCGGAACCTCCCGTCGGGCCTTTAAATACCCGCCGTAGCCGGCGTTTAAGCAAGCAACGCGTTTCGCGGACGGTCGGTATGCTTCCTAACCTCAGAGGCTGATCCGCTTATGCGAGCGCACAAACACTACACGCTTACTTTAGTTTGCCTTGTCGGGCGAGGTGGGGGGGGAGAAATCCTGCAACCTTAATTGAAACAGAGAGACACAGCAGTGAGCTGCCACAGGTACGAACTCTACGAGTGGGATTAGTCTCAGGATGCTGGCATGGGCTGGGAAGTTAATGAGGGGGTGATTTTCATGAAGTAAAAATGACTATTAATTACAGGGGCTGAAGGGGGAAGACAGCGTCTGCTCATTACCAGAGGGGGTGGTTAGGCTTCTACCAATTGTATTTGCACATTTCTTTTTACAACCAAGAGGTATTTGTAAAGATCCTCACGCACTTTAACGGAGGCCCGTGAGCTCTCCTGTAGTGGAGTTTATTTGCTTTAAATACAAGCATTTCCTTAATACATGAGCTTTGCAGGCTTAAATGTGAGATTTTTGGTAAACTATTTTAAGAAAAATCTCAAACAGGCTGGATTGCCAGCCTGTGGAACCTGGGGCTCAGCCATTATTAATTTTTTACTTCAAGATTCACGACCTAAATCACCCACACTGAATTTTTGCCCCTTTCTTCGGGGAAATATTAGCTTCAGCCCATGATAAACACAGGAGCCAGGCCAGGCTCCTCCACTCAGTATGATATGCGAAGAACAATTATTTAGCAATAAAATCCCAAGAAGACCAAGGTTGGCCTGAGACTGCAGCAACCCCAATGCTGTTTCTATTCCCACCACACTTGCTCACATGAAAACACGAGTAGGGTATCACTCGGAAAGTGAGTTCTGTCCAGTTGGCTCTTTTCCAGGGCTGGCTTAAGAAGCTAGTCTCCCATGCCGCCACGGGGAATTGACTCAGGTTAAAAAAATAGTGGTTTTTTTCCTAGATTGAGTTTAGCATGGATCAATCCCTGACCATATTTCTTGCGGTGGTCCCACAGACAGACCACTGCAATGGTGCAACTGTAGAAAGCAAAAGACACAGGCAGGAACACGGAATGGCAGCTACTTGAAGTGACTCTGCTTACCAAAAGAAAAGTTCTCTGAGCTCCAAAGCCACATTTTTCTGCTCTTTTCCTTGCAGCAACTTCACTTGACCCCGTGGCATACCAGTTCCACTCATTAAATCAGCAGAAAACAAACCTGGCAGAAAAAAGCAGAGTTTCCTTCATCTTTAACAAGCCAAGCAGGATCACTGAGAAGTCAGAGAAGCAGCAAAGCCATTGCCAAGCAGGTCAGGAACAGGCAGACCACGCAGGTAGAGCAGGACCATCCCCTTCAGCTGCCAGGAGGAATTAAATTTGTTCAGCCACACCGTGATCCCTTCTCAATTTCACCTGTGTTAATCCAGATTAAAACCCCCAGCTGCAGCTGAGTCCAGAATTTCATCCCACCTGTTCTCTGAAGTCAAAAGCAAAACTCCTATTGATTTAGATGGGGTGTTCTTATGTTCCACTCCCCTACAAAAGTGACAAGAGTGTGAATTTTAACCCCTGTTATGTTCTGGTGCTTTACAGGAATCCTATAAATATTTACATGGCAATGTGCACTAAGAAATAAGCTCACAGTTCATGCCTTAGCATTGTTCGTAAGAACACAGGTGAATGAAAACCTGTGTAATGGCTTTATCCTCTCTCCCCCCATGCCGCATGTCCCTTCTCTCAGGCTTTTTAAACATCCAAATTCCTCAAATTAATTACTGGAGGAAGAAAAGGAAGCACAGGGAGATGGAGTATGAGGAAAATATACAGCGACATTCGAGCGCACTATTGCACTAGCTGGGTACTTCTCGCCACCATTATTAGATGAGTCAGAGATTTTAGCAGAGAATCTTGTTTGCTTATACAGAAGACCTACAAATTCGGGAGCTTCTGTACTAATGCAGAATTCAGAAGTACTTGTCACAATACACAGTCTTATTTGAAAAGTAATGCTTTTAATTAGAGAGAGATTTAATTTCTACTTCAAAATTTGGTGGATGTTTTTAATAAGAGTAGGAATTACAAGCTAAGGTGTCAAGACCCCACTAATTAAATATTTGCATGCACTTACATATAATTTAAATGAGACTGCCATTTATTTAATCTTAAAATTCAGAGTGAAAGAGCAGATTCGTCACTGTTTGTTTAGATATGGCTACATTCACTAAGCTCATGCCTTAAGCCTCTGCTTAATCTGTTTTACTACTCAAAATAATTGCAAGCAGGGCAATACGTACTATTACATCCCTACATTCTCGTCTCTTTTAAAGAACAGTTAATCATAGGAAGAATGTGCAGAGAGGCATTTGCAACATTTCTGATTTTTTTCAATGGCCAGCTGTACTGAGAATTTGTTCAAGGATCAATGTGCGTTTTACATAAATACAATTAAAGTTGTGAATATAATTCCCCAAAGCCCCAAATTAAGTTCTCCTAATCCATCATCTCCTAGTGCTTATTGAAATGAATGGAAATTTCGATATTGATTTCAGTGAACGCAGGCGCAGCTCCTTTACGTGCTAGCCCATTTCAGGCCATTTCCTTGTCTGACATTTACAGGTATAAATCCAGAGTAACTCTACTGGCACGTTGCAATTGTCCACTAGAAAGATACACTAACTTCTAAGATTCCAACCCTCGCTCTTAATTATGCATTTCTATTTATTTTCCTTTAATACCCTCTGAGTCTCATCCTGCCTTCCTGAAGCTAATTAAAACCATTGAAAATACTAGCAGACGTAATGAGAAGAGTGGCTGAAGCAGCCTCCACTAGTTAGTCTGACAGCTTCACAGAGCTGGACAAAGGGCCTCTACCTGTTTACTAATAAACACCCTCCTTAACCCTTGAATCACGAATGCTGTGTATTCAGGAAAAAAGAGGTATTACCCAGCTACTATTTGGGAATCATGTTTAAGAATACATTTTCAAATACATTTATAAATCTGTAAAAATAAAAGCATTAAGCAGTGTAGTCAGTTGATGACTCGGAGCCATCAAATGTGCTGCGTTAGAAGAGGTCTTGTAAAAATAATTAGCAAGATCTCATAATCAGAAGTTCATAAAGGCAATCCAAGTAATTGCTATTCTGAACTCCTCTATCATCAACAGAAAGATATCTTTACATCTACATTTTTAAAAATGTACACAAATAAATTCATCTAGGGATGTCTGTGCATGTGTGTGCGTGTACCTACATGTGTGTGACGCGTATACTGTGTACAGTATACATCTGCCTGAACACCATATCCTCATTACCATCCAAAATCTGCTATGCATACAAAAGGTATTAATTTCACCCGTGTTATTTGGGGAATTTTTTACCAGGAGTGCCTCACAGACATGAATTAATCTACATTTACTGCAACATGTACTGTGTCCACAACAGAGACACAAAAACAAAAAAAAACCAACAACCCATGCCAGAGGCCACGCTGCAAATCATTTGCAGAGGAAGGGCTGGCACCCAGAACCTACTGTCCTCCCATGTGCAGATACCCGATCCACTCTGCCTTCATTTCAGAAACGCTGAGTGACCACACTTCCCATTGATTTCATTTGCAGCTGTGAGCGCTCAGCACTTCTGCACATTAGGCCTGAGGGGTCGAGGAGATGAGACAGAGAGTAGCCACAAAAGGTGTTTTGGTTGAAGTGGCTTGCTCAGCAACACGCACAAAGACTGCAGCAGAAACAGGGAGAAAAGAGGAATTCTTCTCAGTCACCTGCCTTAGTCACAGGATGATCCCTTCTCTTTCAACAATCCCCTTCATTGTTCTCTTCTCCATGCACCTTCAGATTTCTACCCATGAACTGAGAATCTTCCTGACACACGCATATATGTACTGAGATCTAGATACTAATATGTATGCTGGCAAGAGAGTTAAGTGCCGCAATTAAAGATTACATTATAATGAATATGCACGCAGAGGTTGAATTAAAAGGTTACACCGATGATGACTGTCGTTCTGGCTTTTTGTAACTTTTGAGTGCCTGACTCTGCAACTGAGGCAGCTTTTAACCCCAAAAAACTTATGTAAAGAGTGTTTCCCCGTCTTTTCTTCAAGTGAGAACAAGGGGAAAGAGAAATCACAACAGTTCCCAGTTATCTATCACCAGCTGTGTACAAACCCCGCACAACAAGAGTAACTCCACCACCTGCCAAAGAGAAGAGATTTTTGTCCTGACTGGGAAGTGGGGTATTGAGGTTATTTGTTAGTTTAATCATTGGAATAGGTGAGACAATATTTCATTAGAAGTTCAGTCTACCCAAGACTCTTCCTCTCTGCTCCCTGTAGAGACTGTGTCCCTGCCAGTGCGAGATGCTGTTATTCCTGGCAGCACAGCGCGCCAGGTTACGCTGTTTATGTTTTGACAAACTGCCAGCACTTTGCTAAGAAATCAAGTGCTAAAAAGAGAAATTACCAAGTTTAGAACTCAGCCAGAACTGAACAGAATTTCATAAAGTAATAAATGCTCTTCTCTGATTTTGGAGATTTTCTTCCCTGCCAAGTTCCAAAGGATCATGGAAAACAACATAGGTGTTTCAGCCTCTAATGTCAGTGTCTCTTACGAGGATAAAGTCTAATCATCTGAAATAAATATGCTGTGCTCAGAAAGCATCATAGTTTGATGCAGAAAATTAGACTGGATAATAGCAAATATAAAACCTTTTGTACAAGGGAGAAGATATTTATGATTCTTAACAAGTACAGCACATAGTCCCACTTTTCCAAAATGCGATACTGCCCAGAGGGAGGTTTTGGAAAGCTCACCTCACATGGGATACACTTCACTCAGAGCTTCTGATCCCTCTCCCAGGAAAAGGCTGATTTGCACCAGTGACCATTACTTCCCTACTTTTCTGTAGTGCCTAGGGACAACTGCCAGAATCAGGTGTACTTTTTTGAAAGTTAACACTAATAAGGCTTCTGTTCATATGCACAGAAAATCCTGGAGTCAAGAGCTGAGTATCTCTGGCTTGTACTCAAACTAGTAACAGCTAAGAATAATTAGCAGCTTCCAGAACACACTCAGCAGTTTTTTTAAGGCTTAATTGTTAGCACATGCATCAAGAGTGATTACACCTCACCAGTAACTAAATTACAAAGTTAAAACACAAATGCAAGATGCATATAGTAACAACTAAAATGTCTATATACTCTTCAAAGTCAATAGAAGTTTAGCGCTTACATCATTTTACTACCAGTTGGGAACTTTTCTCTACCTGTGGTTCATAAACACCTTAGTATAGCTTTTTAAATTACTTACCTGCAAATAAAATATAAGAACTTCGAAAAATATTACCCTGTTTGTTTAATATTTTGAAATTTGTATTCAGTATTTCAAAACAATGCCTAGAAACACTCAGGATCACCTACTGAAGTAATCATTTCCACCATTATCTAATAATCTACTCAGTTTTGCCAAACCTTCTGGAAAGCCCAGAGACACACAGCAACTTTCACCCTCCAGATCTAATGACAGAGGGGTAAACATGTTCCTGTCCATCATGCTCTGAGTGTGGGGCCTTCCACTTGCTTGCCACCAGAATGGGTCGGTCTGGTCAATTAGAGAACTGTGTTCCGGTATTTATTTCAATATGTTGACCCTCACCTGCCTTCTGGGTTGTTCTTACGTTTCACAGTGCTTTTAAAATATTTCAGGATTATTTACAGAAAATGTAAATTTTTCTCTTCTCTTTCAGAAGCCCTTTTTATACATCCATTTGGTGTTTGACCTTTGCAGCCCCCTGCATACGGTATATCTAGACTTGCTGCCTTTTTTAATGTTCCACACATTACTTTTTACAGAATAGGCTGAATGTTATTTTTTCCTCTCTTCCGTACCAGCCTTGACAGGCTGCTAGGGCGTACCTGGGATAGTCTATGCTTTCAGTGCCTGGGAAAGATGCTTTTAGCTGCCACTATCTGAGGCATATGGACTAACCCCTTGAGTTAAGCAGATGGGAAAGGAGCAGTCCTAGGAGGAAACACAAGCACAGCCACAGCTGAAATTTCAACAAAAGCATTTCCGTATTTCTGTTGATTTCTCTGTTAGCAAACCCAAAGGTAGGTAGATTCAGGTCACGGAAGAAACCTGAGTGCACATCTCCTCCACCTTTAAATGCAGCAAAACTTCTCTGAGTTGTGACACATGAGCAATAACTGACGCGAATTTAAAAAGCATATATTCACTTAACCCAAGGAATTTACTCCAGTGTAACCCAAATATCATTCCTTCTTGTAATCTGACGAGTACATCCTGACCTACACAAACAGGAAAGAAAGTGTTTAGCTCATTATAATCTACTCCAAAATACTCAGAAATCTTGCTATGAGGTCCAGCACAGTATTTGGGGATGATCAGCTATGACCAGAATGCTGCCACCTTCAACTCAGGAAAGCAGGAGAAGTAAAAACTTTACTATAATACAGAAGATTGAAAAGGCTACTGTACCGGATTTATGTGGCAAAGTTTTGATAGTGGGGAGGATGCAGTGGTAGCTTCTGTGAGAAGATGCCAGAAGCTGCCCCCACGTCAGGGGCACGTTTATAATCACGGGAACCATTTAACAGCAGCAATATGGCATGATTGCTTTTCATGCAGAATTTCTTGTAACATGACTGGTCCTTCCCCACACAGGCCTAAGTAAGAACCCCTGAGACACCTGGAAGAGATGGATGCCCTGTAGCACCCGTCCTGTACACATTCTTCTCATTTCCACATTATGTGTAGGAGGAATTCTTTGCGAACAGAAAATATGTCCTTTCTGGGAGCACTCACATGGATCCCAGGAGGGGATCAGTCGGCCTGACAATACCCGTAGCAAAGCATTTGCAGCCTCACCGGCGTTAAGCGAGGCAGCAGACTGAAGCCATCTCACAGAGATGAGCCACAGAGAAAGAGAAGTCATTCTCTGCTGAAGACTGTAACCTGTTTCAGAGGCCACTGGACACAGTTACTCAGGCTGGGGACTCAGAGGTGCTAGGACACGAGTACTCTTCTCCTGTGCTGTCAACTGTAAGAACTGGCATCTCTTAACCATAGTAACCAAAAGGCGCAGCTAGGTATGGTTGTCCTTTTGATCATTTTCTAATGCATTTGTCAACATTGCACATTGTTTATTTAGCATTTTGCTCATGTCTTTTTTTACATTCCCCCAAGTCAGGGCAAGAGCTGACTAACTTTTACAAATTTCCTGCTTCAACACAGATCTGTATTTTGACATTAATAAATACATCAAGCAAGGTAACACCTGCTCTCATTTTTTTTCCCTACTGAAGCCTACCCAAAAATGTACCTCCTTACTTTTCATCTCCTACTCAGTTTCTGGCCCAAAAAAGTACCTTGTGCCTTGCACGGTGATTAGATAGTACCTCTAACAGCCTTCTGGAGGCCAATATGAAAAGGCCCTTGAATACCTAGTTTAATTAAATCAGGTGTTGCTTTACATCCCCTACTTCACTTACATGGCTGGAGAGAGGGGTGGCACAGTTATGCCTTTGTTGAATCCATCCTGTCTAGACCTTTCATAGGACTATTAGCTATTCCAAATTAGCATTTTGTCCTGTTTGCCAAGTCCAGGTGTAAATCTTCCAGGTTTCTAATTCCCCAAATCACTATTACAACTTTTTTTTTTTTTTTTAAGCACACGGTTGCTGTTTTAAATGGACACCTCCTCCCCATCCACTGTTTTTGTTTTTTTTTGGGTTTTGGTTTTGGTTTTTTTTTTAAATTAGCTGATCTACTTCATAATTCAGCTCCTGTAACTGAAGCAATTTAGTACATTTTCAAACCAGCATCTTTTTCTAGTATCTCCTTATCTTGCACCTCAGTTTCTGGAAAACAGACAGTCTTGAGTAGAACCTGCCTACTCTTACCAGTAGCAGAGAGTGATGATCCAAACCACTTAGCTGCTCAACAGTGTCATCAAGTTCTTGTCTCCTTACATTTCACATTCTTTTTCATTGTGGTCTTGCAACTATTTGCACTTCAAATTCCAATTTTAGTCCTCCTAATTTCTGTTCTTTTTGTTTGCTCTAAATCAGACACAATAGTACCAATGCTGAGTAACTTGCGAGGATTGCTTTACACATCTTGCAAACTGTACTTCTTTTTATATAGCCCAGTGTGATTTCTTTTTCTGGAAGAGCACAATATTGTGTATTGATCCCTGTTCAACTTACGATTGATTGTTTCCCTCAATTCCTTTTCTACAGACCTGCTGTTTGGACAGTTATCTCCCAACATCTTAGTGCAGGGTTAGTTATTCCTACTTGGGTGTTACATCACGCCCTGTTTAATTTCATCCTATTTTTCATTAAACCCCTCAATTTATACAGTAATTTCTTATTCTCACCTTGTCTTACAACATACTTGCAGTTCCTCCTAGCAAATAAATATAATAAACGTGCTGTTTATGCCATCGCACAGGTCTGTAATGAATACACTGAACAGAACTGGCCCCTGCACAAAGCTCTGCAGATCTCATGCACAGCACCCTTCTCTTTTGGCAGTGAACTGGGGATAACTCCTCTCAGGTATAGCTATCTAACCAGGTTTGTATCTATTCTTTGGTAGTGTCATTTAGAAGATACTTCCCCATGAGACAAAAACGAACACCTACTGTGTTTGTCCTACCCACAAGAATTGTTTGCCTGTTTCAGGAGAAAATTAGATCAGCTAGATGTGATTTTTGTTCCTCAAGACAAATCCCTTCTGGATGTTGTAATTCTAGGAGCTTACAAGGATGGATGACTTGCTCCAGCATTTTCCCAGGAATTGAAATAAAGCTTGATAATATTGAAAAAAACTGAGGCAGGCACTTCATAGGAGAAAAGACAGAATCATGAGCAGACCGACTAGACATGTTTTGTGGCCCTACTCCCTCATTCCTAACAAGACACACACAGACAACTGTGCTGCAGGGGCTTTGCACTTATGGCGGAGACGAGGCACTTGCAGCTTCGGTAATAACCTTCCCCTGGCTTAAGCACATGCAATCTCATTGCTGCACTGCTTTATGGAAAACCACAGGCAGTCTCAATACAGAGACTCGTTAGACAAGGTCATTCCGGCAGGCATGGGAAGCTGTTAGGGTAGACAGTCTACCATTTCCTCCCAGAATCAAACTAGGTGAATGGTTCAAAAGCGTACCCTCTGGGTGGACAAGGCTGCTCGTCTGTGCTGTTGATGGAAGCTAGAAAAAGGTGCACTAAAAATAAACCTTGACTACAGTGCCATAGCACCAAATCATGTGCAGGGCTTCCCAAAAGATAGGAGTAGAATCTCAGTTTCTCGGTATTTTGAGGTTTCGATATTAAGCTACAAAGGAAATCACACTGGTTTACGATCTTTATATTTCTATGGTGCAGGGCTGGACTCATGCGCACAAGGTTGACTCACTATTGCCCAGTTCCATATGAAGTCATCTATATTCAGAATCAAGTAAGTTATGAAATAGCTAGTAAAATCATACTATAGTGTCAGGATGGTAACAATCTGAATTCCCTTATTATGCAGGGACACTTCTGCACAAGACGCAATGCCTTGTGCCAGAGAAACCTGGAAGAATATCAGATCCTCCGTCTGCCCTAAAAGGACTGTAGCTTTGAAATCTCCACCTCCTTCGAGCTGCCTACCAAGCTGTGAGAAGTCCCGATGTCCTACAGCTCACGTCTGTGGCAGGCACAGCTGGAGCAGTCTAGCACAGAGACCTCAGCACCAAACAAGGGAGAAAGCACAGCTGGGAATAAAGTCAAGTTTTCACTCTACTGGAGTGTGTTGGCCTAACAGAGGGGTAAAAGTCAGATAAGTGATTCCCACAGACAAGAAACACTTGCTACTGCATAGCTAAAAAAGGTCTAACAGATACAGGACAAATTCTTTTAGATGGACATCCCATTAAAGTCAAAAGGGTTTCCAAAAATATTCTGCTGAAGACCTCGTCAAAGGCAATTATTCACCAGCAGTAAATGTCGCACAATAGTTTCTACCCAGCAGTTTAGGACAGGAAGTAGAGATGCCCTTAGCCACTAACTGAAGCAACTGAGGAGCTAGAATAAAATTATGCAAAATAGAATTCTGCCAGGACCATGAAGCTAATAACCTTTACTCTGAGAAAAGTGTAACATTTAATGGCCAAATAGGTGAGCGTCATTCCTTTGGTGACTTCTTCACATTAGCCTGAGGGAGAACAGCAATCTTTGGTATTTATCATATCACTCCCAACCATGCTAGCTCTGCTCTACTCCAGCCATTCTTTAAAAGCACTCACTTACTGTCTTCTTCCGTAATTATTTCTCTACTCTTAAATGCTGAACGCCTTTGATATAAAAATTTGAAACACAACCCATGGCATTTTCCCTTTATATTTTGATGGCCAGATTAATACTAATCTTTGTTTCTATCAGAATAAATCTGCAATAGTCTCACTGAAGTTACCCTTTGTTTATATGGGTACGACAGAGGTAAGAGTCCAAACCAAAAATCTGAACAGGTAATTTATTTTTCTAAATCAAGAGAAAGAGAGATAGGATTTTAGGTGGATAAAACAATTTAAACAAATAATTCATTTTGGAAACTACTTTTCACAGCCTTTAAGAATCTTTTATCACTACCATTGACAACCGACCACAACCCTGAAGAACCCTTACTCAAGAATCTTCTTAAACTAACTGTGCCATTGTCCCTAATGCCTACTAGCCTGGCATGTGTACTTGTGTCACTTGCGTGTTTGCAACAGGAGAAGATAGATTTTTCAATGTTATCGGATTGACCTTTGAAGACTTGCATTACGTATTGATGAGTTACAAAGCTGGATGTCAAGAATTGGCTAAATCTTGACTAACTGAAGTATCCAGTTTTCTCACCAATGCAGTAAGGTATCTGGACAGGCTCAATACAAATCATCAGCTCAGCCTGTCTCAGGTAAGTTTAGACTGGCAGAAATTGTTAGGGAATGCAAAATAGTTTGGTCTAAAAACAAACAAGACACGATAACAGCACATGCAAGCGTAAGCAAAACAAACAGAAATTTGAGCGTAAGACAAAACCATTACAGTTAACTGCTTTTCTTTTACAGACAAATTAGATATGAAATCACCCACTGTTTAGCAGAGATAGAAAAATATTTACACACACCATGGGGCATGCTTTCTTTGACTTATGGTGCCTGAGAGCCTTCTCAAAATGCAATTCAAGTTGTCCTCTCTCTCGGAGACAATGCTGACTCTTTTCTTGGTGTGAGGTACCAACCATCTCCTGAACCCTGGTAACAGCACACAAACGCAGAGGAGAGCATGCAGGTGGGACTATAACAGCTCTATTTCTGCACTGAACATTTGTTCTTCACTGTCCTTGGGGTTTCAGGCCTTGAACCTCACTATTACAGTCAGCATTATCAGCTCCCCTGAGAAAAGGGAAAAGCAGTTATGTAGCGTCTGAACATTTTATTTTTATCACTAGAAGAGCACCCACTCCTATCTCTGCCTCTTCACTCACATTTTCTGGAAAACGAAATAAAAATGGCAGTAGTAGTTAGCTCTACTTAAAAATTAAAAGAAGATGCTGGTTCCGAGAGAGTGAAAGGAAGAGTTTTCACAATTAATCATAAGGTCTGAGTACAAGATGTTTGGTATTACGACTTGATGTTCTGCTATTGCACGAACTGTCTATGCCTCAATGGGACTAAGAAGTTCAGTGTTGGATGAGAACCCAGTTGGTCTATCCAAACTAGGGTGCCCCCATATTTAAGCTTCCTGGAAGTTGTATTCTGAACCTATTCAACCGTTTCAATGCTGACAAGACTGAGTTCGCATACATGCATCGCCTGAAGCCACTTTCATTAAATATATACATGTTAAGCGTTGGTGGTGATGGTAAGCTCTTTTTTATGAGAGGCGCCTGTGGGAGAACACAGCTTTCTGCCCAGCTTATTCTGAAAGGGTCCAAAATGACATCTTCCACTTCCCCGAAACAGAGGCTGCACAATCGTCCTACAGCTTCCAGCTCTTCATGTTGAAGTCATGCCACTTTACATGATGTTAGCAAACAAGCAAACAAATTAGAAAAAAAGGGGAATTTAGAATTGAGTGACCCAGAGAGAACAACACGTAAGGAAGCAGACTGCTCACTAAACTGGGGAAGACCCTGCATTGTAGTCCCTGACCCAAGAACAGTTATTACAATTTTTGTTCAATGTGAAGTGCTAAAAACAGGCCTATAGAACAGCAATCTAGAAAGCCTAACTCACAGTTCTCTCTTCCCATAGCTGTTTCCTTATTAGTCACAAGCTTGTACTCCGAGAGCTTTGGTTTGTGTGTGTCTTTGAAATGAAGTAAGATTGAGCACCTCCAAGAATTCCAGCCCTAGGAAGACACTACATCACTGATTAAATTCATCAAGATGGTTTAATTATTGCTGTAATTTCTGGTCATTCCCTATTAAAAATGAAATAGTGGGAAATGATACAGCAACAAAACTTATCACAGAGAAAATGAAGGAAGAATGACAGATCAGAAATATTTCGCTACAAGAAGAGACAAATACAGGGGAAACAGAGACATGTAAGCTAATGAACGATACAAAACCAAAACTGGTCATAGCAAGGTATCGTTCTCATGGCAGGAGAACAAGGGATCAGTGGAAGCAATTAATTTGAAAGTGGTATAAGAGAACACAATTTTATATAACAGAAAGTTAGTCTGAAGATTTCACAGCTCAAAGACATTCTTGGAAACAAGTTGGCCAATTCTTCTGTTTAAATTACATTTATATGAAAATGAAGTTATATCAGATCATAATGAAATTGCAAACATGGGGACACAAATCTTCATGCTCCAAGAAGTAAACCAAGCACCACCAAGTAGAAGCTGGAAGAATGGACAACTCACATGAGGGGGATGCATTCTGCATCTCTCTTAAATGCATCTGATTCAGCAAACTGCCTGAGACGGGATTCTGGACTAGAGGAACCGTTAGTCCAATGTAATACCACAATTCATAGATTCTTACTTTTGATAATTTTACCCCAGAAAGATAAGTTCCTTAACTGTGCAATACAAACAGGCATATTAACTCGGAAACATTTTCCTCTGTGTTATTATACCTGATGGGTAAAGCGTGCAATTCTATTTATTTCTTAAATTAAGCAAGACATTTACACTATGCCAATGAAATAGTTCTTACTGCAATGCTAACTCACTGAATGATGAGCGCAGCAGTAACCCAAAGCTAAGTACGGTGTGTGATGAGGCCTAGAAGTTGGGTTAATTGGGAAGAACCACTCAAAATCAGGAAATTGAACTGAAAAGTCAATTTAAAAAAAACCAAAACATAATAGGGATTCAAAACTTAGAGCAACACGTCTTCATCAAAACTGCTCTAATACAGTGGTAAGCTCTTTGCTAATTGACTGTTTTGTTAAGGTTCATTAAAGACTTGTGTTGTAGCCAATAAATCTGGTTGGACAGCTAGAAAGAGTTAGGTTTGCCTCTGAAGAGAAGGATGTTTCAGCCCAGAACATATAGCTTCTTTTCAGCCTGTGATGCTTGAAATGGTATTTATTGCTTATAGTCATCGCTTATGTTTGGTTTTATCATTTTAGCTGTACTAATCACTAAAAACCATAGTCATACTATACACATTTGAAACAACTATACTACTTTCATGCACTATGCTGGGTCTACGCAGATTACAGCTACGGTTTATCTATTCTGAGCATTTAATTTACATTACTGTAATTTAACATTGTATTTTTTCATGTTTTCATTCAAGCTTTGTCTCCAGAACATCAAACACTTTCTAGGACTCAGTATGTTTCAGTCTATGTGGAAATGTGAAGTTCTTATCTATTTAGAAATGTGATGTCTTATTATCTAGGAGGAACAAACCTTGTTAACTTACAAGAAAATACTCTCATAGGCTTCAGTGAAATTAGGCACATAAATATCGTAAGGAAGTATATGGGAAGTAATTTTTCCATGACTATGTGTAAGCATTAAATAAATACTAATAATGCGACACAGAAAATAAAGGTAGCGTTATACTGTATGAAGAATATAAAACTCAACAAAAAGAGCCACTAGCAGGATATTTGCAGTAAGATTTATAGAACAGAAAAATCCTTCCTTCCCAACATACTCCAACAAAGTTGCCTTTGCTTATTTGGTTACTGGTAATTTTACTAGTTTGAAGATGCTTCCACTAGGAATCTGGCCTTCTTTTTAGCACACATAAGCATGGGTTTACTAGTTTATGGAGAGGGAAGGGTCCGGTGCTTCGCACAGTCCATCACTACTACCTCACAAAAGGGAAATGTTTACACAGCGCTCTCCTCCCAACAGTATCCATACTGCATCCTACCTCTTCATAGTGTTAATTTATTTAATGGTCATTTTTTATTCTGAGGCAACTGGCCCAGCTTCAAAGGAAGCTTTCAGCAATCTCTGCACTTCTTGGGAAGAGCTTAACGTTTTGTTCCCTGATGGCGTCTGTAAGTTCAATCAAGTATGTCGATCAAAATCTAGTTTTGAGTTCCGTAAGTCAATAGAAGCATTTATTATCCACTAAAAACATGCGTAGAAAAATCTCAGTAAAAATTAATACATAAAATGGGATAAAATACTCCACAGAGACATAAAAAAAATAAACTTGAGCAGGAAATACATTCCAAAAATTGCCAAGTCCTTTTTATCCCATTTTAAAGCTGTCCACCACAGCTTTGGTCCATCTAACTCTTAGATGTATCACGCATCCTCAGAGAAGCTGATACTGATGGGCAAGTATCAATAGATCCAACTGTTTGTTTATAGCATACCGAAGCTGTTGCCTGACACAGTCAGCCTACTAAGGTACAAATAACAGTTGTTCTGAGAATGAGACCTTTTGAAATATCTTAGTAAAAAACAAAATCTTTTTTTATATAGCAACAGACACAGCCATTTGGACAGGAGACAGTACTTCCCAGTACTCCAGGCCACCTTTCATTGCTCTGATTAACTCGCTCCCCATTTAACCAAATAAGGCTTTTAATAACCACTTACATTCTCCTCAGTCTGAAATCTTACAGACCTCAATGATAAATTTTTATCGAGGCCCCTCTGTGTTGCTCGAAACATTTTTGCTTACTATGTAACCCAGAATGCCACCTGAATGATCAGATTCAAATATATCAAGTGAGACTTGCTGGATTGAATTATTATCTTGGACCAAACACCATTACCAATTACCTCAGTGGGTAACGGGGGTTAAATGTTAGCAAAAGATCTGACCCACTGATCCTAATCTGTAAGTAATTCTATTCACTTTGTAATAATTTCTATTTTACTGTAACCCAAACAGAAATCTTTTCTACCAGACCTATGTGTTCTCTTCATTGCAGCTGTTCCCTAAATTGTGTTCATGTCCTCCAACCGGCAGGAGAACATGCGGTATTCTTGTTCTGCAGGGCTTCCTGACAGACAGCCTGCCGGCTGGGTGCAGAGGTTAATTTTAGCCCTCATAATCCTAAATGCTTCTCTGCCTTCATGGGGCTGTCATCTGGTCTGTGAGAAGTTAGAATTAACCTGCACACATCCCGAGCACTGCAGCAGTCCATCCGAAAAGGACATTCAAGTGCAGTTAAGCGGGAAAGCCTCTGCCAGCATCAGCTTGGCTCAGCCGCTGTGGGGTCAGGACAGTTCAGGGCACGGCCAGGGCTGATTCAAATACATGAGGAACCCCCGAGGAAGCTATTGCCCTGGTGGTGCTGAGCACTTTGGTGACCAAAGTCTTCCACAAACCTCTTCACACCCCGGGTCTTTTATGATTTACCAGCTGCAGTGTATACTCACTGTAGAAAGAAAGTATGAAGGAGCAGTCACTGAGTTTAGAGCTATGAAGGCAGAAACAGAAATTCCCCTTAAAAAAGAAAAGGAACCCTGAGTTCTCACAGCACCATAGCTGCTCTAAGCGGCAAAATATCCTGGTTTCAGAAGATGGTGTCATCATCACAATGTCAGCACAGAAGAGCTCCTACTTCACTCCACACTGCTCTGGCTTATTACAGGTAAGATTACAATAGCCCTTCCATTTTCGTTAATTCAATGGCATCCCATGATGTCCTTTTGCTTCCGGCTTCAAAGTCTCTCAGCAATTTGTGGGTTTTGCAGGAGGGAGATTAGGGGTAGTACTCATTCAGTGTGGAAACTTCCCTGAAGGGAAAATCAGGGGAGATTTTCCTTTTCCCCTAAATAAATGAAGCTATAACATGTTCTGAATGAAGTCTGTATTTTCAAACTAGCCACCATAATAATCAACCTAATATTTAGCAACGAAGTTAAAGAACAATTTAGCACATCCTTTTGAACATTTAGACAGGCTGCCATCTGTACTTACTTAGGTATTGAAAGGTAGTGTCAGAAATACTACGGCCTAGAAATACAAAACTCAAGTAGTTTTAATTTAGAACAGAATTGGGAACCATGCTGAGTTGTACAGTCACATCTCTGTTCTACAGCTTGATACCTACAGAGACAACTAGAGACAGCAAAACAGTTTTCTTAAATAACGCAAGCCTTAAGAGTAACATCACCAAGCCTTAAGAGTAACTTCCATCTGTTACTAATAAAGCACTGATACAGCAAATGCCTACTTAAAAATTCAAGCTAATTCCTTACGTTGTTTATGCATGTAACTTTATGGATAATTTCAATGGTACTAATTCAAGGCGATCTGAAGCCGGCTCCAGTGCAGAGACCAGGTGGGCTGAGCAGCATTTATTTCAACATACTGACTCTCATGTAAGTATACGGCAAGGTAAGTCCTGGATCTGTTAAGGCGGCCACCGAGGATTTCGAGCTCCACAAAGTTTAGTGGTAGTACAGAGGTCTGAAGAAAGAGATGAAATGCCAGTCCTGTAAGGCTCAGTGTCCTTTTCCCTGGGTATCCACCCCGGAGGTGACTTTATGTTTAGGCTTGCTATAAGCCAGCAGTGGCCTGCAGTAGTTTCTTTTCAAATGCATTGAGAAGAACAAAACGAACTGCGCGTCAAGGTATGCAAGTTTCAGATCGACTCTTGCAGAACTAATTGCACGCTGGCTAATGAACAGTTATATGGTAAAGGGGCAATTTAATTTCTAAATGAAAAGCATGCCATTGTTTGTTTATTTTTAACATTTCACATTCATAGGGAAGACCTACAGGCAACAGAAAATAGAATGAAGAAGTGAAGTTCTTGAAAGCAAAAGAAAGAAAAATGGAAAAAAGAACTAACACAGCTTGTGAACGTGAAAAACACAAATTAATAAGACCTATCTTTTGTTCATCTAGGATGTTGGTTTTTAAGACTGAAGGTCCAAAGGCAATTATTTAGCACATTTTAAAGTTTGTCTATGTAAACAGGCATTTCAGTAAATTACTGCCATTTCAAAATATAATGTATGTACCTGCCCATATGATCACACATAAAATTTTGTATTCACACCTAGCATGAATTTAGCAAATTTTATTAGGCCATAAATATAGGTATTTTTAAATCTGTAAATTACTTAGCTCAAATTATATTTCTAAAAAAAAACGATTCAAGACATGCACTACAGTGTGGTAGCATTTAAAAACAGCAAGGCTATGGGAACGTGTGTTTCTGGCAAAATACAATATATATGTATAGACAGGGAAATAAAACAATTGCATTTACTATTAATGCCCTCCCAACTACATTGACCATCCATCATCAAGGTATTAGCATCATTCAAGAAATGGCACGCTGTGAGAAAATCATGATAATCCATTCAGTAATCCGTATCTCTTTGAAAACATAAAAAAAACCAGACACAATTTAGGTGGGTTTTTTCCCTCCCCTCTCTCAATAGAAATTTTATGGGTTGTTTCCAGGAGGGAAATCTATACTGCATTAAAAATGTGTAACTAAATTCACACTGAATTAATAATCTTCCATTTATATGGTACCCCCTGACACATTCAAGAGCTTTCCAAATGCACTTTACAAATGGATTTGCTAAGTACATGCCTTACAGGAATCATTTTCAGCCCCTCACGGGAGAAAGATAGCTAAAGTTTACTATACACAACAGCAATATGCAAAAGTTAGTAAGAAGTGAGAGAAAGATGAATTATTTGGAATTGCCAATAGAGTTTTAAGTGTACAGCATAACTATCAAAAGTAGAATTGGACGAAAATAACAAAGTTAATATTGTTCAATTATTTAGCACGGGTAACACCAATGCAATAAAACCAAATATATCCTTTTCCCATCTTTTATATGCAATATGCACAACTGAAAAAAACAGGGAGCATGTGAAGCAGAGGAACGACTTACGGAAAACAAGACAGAAATGGCCATATCGGCCTCCAAACTACTATCCCACATCTCCTTGAAATTCTAAATTGTCACTTACTCAGAGGATGTTGTCAGAAAAGTGCTTAATTGAGCTTCTTTTCTTCCTTTTGTGAAGAGCGAGAAGGCTTCATAGGTGGGCACGGGATAACTTCTCTTCCATTGAAAAGAGTTTGGTGAGATAAACTGGTCGAAGTAAAGCTTTGGGTCTGACAAAAGGGCTCTCTTACTGTTTCCGTCCTGTTTTCCAGAAAACTTGCAAAAAACCAGTCATTTAGTGTTCCATGCAATACAAAAAACTTAAGATATGAATCATCTGAGTCAAAACATTACAAAATATGAAATACTAACAGCTTCTTTGATGCTAAAGAACTAAGGAATGCCTACATCTTGGCCTCAGATCAGCTCTTAGGCAGGTGCTTTCAGGGAAGGGGAAACATGCTCACGAGCTTTCCAATGATTAAAAATTAATCTATATTCCTAATGGGCATTTCTACTGAACTATTTAAGCAAGTAATAGATCTCAGCTTCCAAATTCTCTTGAGTTTAAATAATGCTTAGAGGAGACTATTTCTTTCCGACTCCTGTCCCTTATGACATTTTACCTGTAGGGATGGACACCCCATAGGCCTTTGAAACCGTCAGCTCACCAGAGGAAATGATGTCCCTCAAAGGCACAGCTGCTGGTACCAAGATGTTCTGTGGCTGGTAGTCCTGGGGATCATTTGTTTCTGACGGTTTTCAACTATACTCCCGGCCATACATTGGTTTTAATTGCTCGCTCAGTGAGAAGGAAAAACACCCCTTTCCCAATAGTTTATGGACAAGCAAGTCATACCACCCAGTGGGACGCATTTTAAGGGACACCTGTGACTCGGGAGCCTGCTTGTGTTTAGTGCAGTGTTAATGCCCTCCAAAGATGTAGGCATTTAGATAAGATTTGACACAGCTACAGCTTTCTGGTTTCCGTTTTCCTTTGGAGGCTGCACCACACACATATAACCTAAATCAACAGAGCGACTGACTAGTACTGACTGAGCTGACAACTATCCCCACGAAGGAGAACAGCAGTTTAACTCCCTTCAAGGCCTTCAGCATGCTGGTGAGGGTTAGTGCAGTCCCCTCGAGGGACTCCTTAAGAATAATATCATAACTTTTAAATTTGAAGTATCTAAATGCTTTAATTACTTCTCCGTATTAAGTTTCCTCCACAGCTGTTTTGCTTTCTTCCCATCAACTGACAGACTGACTCTTCTGAGTCTGTGAGCCTGAAGAGGCAGACTTGCTCGCTGCACGGGTACCAGGGGAGTGGTTTCCCTGGCAACAACCATCACGTGAAAGCCCGCTGGATATCCGGCTACTCCTCCGACTTCTCCTACTTTAGCTATGTGGATAGCCGAACTGGGTACTAAGTACCCAAATCAAATCAATTGCAGTAGAAAAAGCGGGGCTGAACAGAAAAATATCAAAGATGTTAAGGTTCTCTTATTTGCTGTTCAGTTTAACTGCAGACAGTTTTTGCAGATATGTAGTATTTTAAAGCAACTTTTTTTTTTAAATTGGTCTCAATTAAATAATATTTTCTTGAAATGTAGAATGATCTGTATTTCTTCTGTATACACAGTTTCTTGGGAATCTTTTTCTTGAATGCGAGTTTAAAATGTACAAAATTTTAAGTAGCATTTTACATTTTTTCCACCTCTCAGAGGTCATTCATATTGTTCTTTTGTGTGGTTTTTTTAATAAGGCTCATTTTAACAACACTTTTAAAATGAAAAAGATAAAAATTTTATTATTTTTTCCCTAGTGGGTTTTGCTATTAGAAACCAGCTGATACTGTTTCAGTATGTAGAGCTTATTTTGCTATCTGATATGAAATGTGAAAAAATATACAAAAATTCAAATATTGCGTTAATCTAATGAAATCTTTGCTGATACTTACTACATATTTGGCTGATATTTGCTTGAAAAATGATCTTTGCTCCCCTTAGTGCAATAGTGATCTTATTGAAATATCTACTAGGAAGTCTTTTCACACCTTTTGGGTTGTTTACAATGAAAGAGCAGTGTATTGCAAACAATACAGTAAAAAGAGTCTGTCACGAGTCTGTCACGTACGCATTGCATTTTAAAACAGTTCTACACCTCCTACATTTTCTTTCTACTTAACTCTATTTTAACTCTGGCCAAATAGTAAAAAAAAAAAAAGACGCACAGCTGATCTGCATCAGATGAAGACCTGGGCCAACAACTTTTTAATCTGGTCATACAGCTGTGAACTTGGATACGCCCACTTAACTCAGGGAAGATCATATGCCTAGATGAAGACTGTAGGCAAGAAAGCATGCCCATGGGGCACAGGGGAGAACAAATCATGCTTTCTAGGACAGCAACATAGAGAAGGAAAACAGAGAAGAAAAAGGTCTGTATTTAACTGTCCAGACCTACAAAAGGAGTCCATGTCTCTTCATTCTGTAATCTAACTTCTAAAGTTGGACTTGTAATCCTTTATGGGCTCCTTCCAACTTGAGACATTCTATGATTCTAAGTTTTGGCCACCAAAGTTCCCTGTATGCCTACAAAACTGTTGCTCGCACCCAGAACTGACATAACCCCAGCCTAGAGGGCCTAAATGTCTCAGGCAAAGATCACTGACAATGCACAGCCTAGGCACTCCTACAGCTAAATCCTGTAAGGATCGAGACTGGTAGGTTTGGTAACCTATAAAATACGTAAAATCTGCCTGCAATCAAGATGCACATTCCATGGCAATTTACAAGCACTGGCCCCATGCTTGTTAAACTACGTGAGAGTGTAGAAATTATTTGCTCACCATAACATACAAAGGTTGAAGTTTCTCTGCCTAGGGAATCTTTCAGCTGAAGACCCCTTCTAGTATCACTTCAGAGAATAAGCGTAGTCAAAATGGAGAGTCTCTGCAGGTCTACTGAAGCTGCATCACTGTACAAAAGAAAAAGAGAAAGTCAAATAGTTGTCTGAATAAAATGTATATTAGCTGCCCATTTGGGAAGCGTTCTTCTGTTGCACTTCAAGGAGAGGCAAAGAAACTGAGCCAGATTTGTGGGTGTACCAAAATATGCAATAAGCAGTATTTTACCTACTCAAAGAATTAGCCTTTGTGAAAATGCTGACTTCGCTCTTGTAAGAAAATTATTTTAAAATTTATCCGTTTGCCAAAGATCTAGTCTGTCACCAGTAGTGTCTTAACACTATCGTCACCATCTTCATCACAGCTTTCCTGCGCACTGAAGAGTCATTTTTGAGCAAAACCAAGGGAAGGGCTCTTACCCCCTCAACCAGCTTAGCACCGCTTTTGTAGCTGCCATCCAGGACCCGGTGCAGGACACCTCCCAGAGCCATAGCCAGTACAGTACTATTAGTACCCCATGGATTGCTTTTCACTTCACACTTCAAGTGAATACAGCGGTGTGGTAGAAATTTAAACCTTCCCTTTAACGTAAAGACCTTCATTAGCCTTAAGATCAAACTATAGAATAAAAGCAGAAAAGAGACAACCTTTCTATTGTGGCACAGGGACTCTGTGGATCAGCATCACCACAGCCTGTCTGTCACAGTCTGTCACAGATACAGAATTCTTCCGACTGAGGAAGTTCAGACTCCCTTCTTCACCCGTGGAACTGAATCTGGACTATTCTACATTATAGGAACAATCTCTGTCACTCACCACCTGCATTACCTCACAAAATATAAAGGAACTGATGTTCTGAAACTGGACAAAAGAACAGCCTTCCTTTATTTCAAGACTGAATTCTTAGACTATATTAATGTATGAAGTGAGATGTATTTACTGAAATCACTCTTAATCATACGTTCCCTACACCTTTGTTTTTATAGAACTCTACTCTTTTATAATAAAGATTTTTAGAGGAAAAAAGAAAGTTACTCTAGTCCATATAAAACTTTACTAAGTTTCTGCATTTATACCTTTTATTTCCTAAAGCGAATTCGTTCCATTTGCTTTAACAGAAGCACTGTAGTACTGGGCTTACAACCACAATTCTAAAGGAGTATACACATGTACTGCTACTATGGAAAAGCAAATATTGATTTTAAGAGAATATAAACTCCAAACAGTTCAATAAAGTCTTTTTCATCACCAGTAATAAGTCACTTCCAATAAAAATTAATGATTTTAAGTACATTTACTAAATACACGTTTGCTTATTTGAGCTCAGTTTGGCAATTTGCTTCACAAGCAATGGAATTAGACAAAGTTAATTTTTATTAGCATAATGTCAAACAGTATTAGAAAACTTATATCAAACGGATTTTTGGCAGTCAAAACCCTCCTTTGAGAAATTATAAAGGACAAACATATATTTTGGCAGACAGGATTATACTATCTCCCACGGGTGGAATTTTAGTACTTTTTTGTGACGTTAAAACATTCAGTGTTTCAATGAAGAGTACTTCAACAGCTGAGCTTAGCAATACTGGCACAGAAAGGGAGGTTTTTTCATTATTTTCATGCATGTTCCTTTTGCCTGCCACCCACCCCCATACTTCGTTATAAACAGCAGAAGCATGCAGAGGTGGTGGTGTAGAGACAGCCACATGCAATTTCTAGTCGCGTTTCCAGCAAAAGTCACCTGGAAAGACCTGGCTGGATGGAGAAATAACAGAGGACACTCCTGCGCCATGGCTTCCTGGCGGGAAAACTACGAAGAGGGGATGCTGTGGCAGCTTGGGAGGAATGACCGAGAGACAAGTCATACAGCACTGAAAGCTGGGAGCCAGGCCGTACCGTAGCTGCAAAGGGGATAAGGTTCCCAGCGTTTCAGTGGCTGAGATGCGTTCAATGCTTCAGAGTCCAGTATGTGACCCAGAAACAAATCCCAGAAAAGTATTAAAATGCTATTACACCCATTGAATCCCTGGCAGCCATGTATGCCATTTTCTGCAGACAAGCCATTAATATTATGCTCTTTATGCTGCTGCTTCTCCTTAGTTTGTATGTGTAGAAATTAATTCCCTAGTATCTGACTGTGGGGACTCAGAGGTACCCACCCTGTAAAATTTTGACTTTATTTGGTTGCACTTTAGTGTGCGTCTACATGGGTACACGCATGCATCAAATACACAAGTTTCTCCTCTAATGACACTATGCCACAACATATACACTGCAGTGTAAACTGCTCCTTGCCACGACCACTATCTCAGTTTCAGAGACAGCACTTGCGATACAGGCACTGCCTTTAAGAATGCAGGAGATTTAACAAGTGGAGAAACAAAGTCAAATATGGGAAACTTCACCCAACAAACCCGGCTAAGGTGACCTGATTTATTTATTTTTTTAAAAACCTAATAAAAATAAATACCTTCCTATGAAAACCTACAATCTTCCTAACATCCTAATGCCTAAAAGAATTCTCAAAGTTTATTTTCACAGCGTTTTACATTTCTGACTGAAAATCCACAAAATCATACACGAGCAGGAACTTCAACATACTTCTCCTGCAGGTAATCAACACATGCTCACATTATACAAAAGTCATCAAAAACGTAACATTATCAGAATGGGAAGTTCATTTATGTCAATGAGAAGCATGTTGCTGAATTCAGAACAGTTTCTGGTTTTTAGTTTGGACGTCTGTCCATAACTGTGCTATCGACTTCAGATGAGGTAATTCAAGTTACAGCTCTTCTAGTAATGTGGGAATATGAATTTTCAAATTGCAACCCTCCCCAAAAAAACCCAAAACAAACCCTCCTACACTAGAGGTAAAATATTTTACTAGGAACAGCAGAAAACCTCTAATCCAACTGCCCTCGTTGGTAAACCATTCTAAAGAGCAGACTATGTCCAGAAAATACAAGAAATTCAAGAAGTCTGCCTTTTTCAGATGGCCCCAGTGACTGCTGTTGTCTCAGTGTGTTATGATTTATCGTTTAATCACTTAGGACTGGCAGCTTCTGGAAGGTAATAACATTAAAGGGCACAGGTTAGCTTGTATACCGTTGCCAAACACTTTTTACACTGCTAAAACTTTTGTTAAAAGTGTAAATCATTTTCAGCTTGTAAATGTCAAGACTTCAGCACTCCTGTACTACAACCTGAGCAGCAGTTGGTAAAATTATCAGCTGCACCCCCAGATGGCAAAATTAATGCCCTCTAATTCACTAGGCTCCAGAGAAAATACATCAAATATGAAATTTATGATATGCAACAGCTCAAACTGATGTTATATTTCTCTTAAAATCTGAACTCAGGCAATTTTGAGAAGGAAAAGCCTGTACCAGAGAGCTTTCAAGGACCAGTCTGGAACTTCTCCCAAGTTTATTGGTGCCTCACCAAGCTGGATGCAGTGAGAAACACACAGGCAATCTTGAAAACTGTTCGTGAATCTCTTCCTGGAGATTAAGGTCACACATAAAATTTAAAGAGAACTGCATTAGTGAGGAAATAAAATGATACAGTAAATTTTACACCTTTTCATTAGTAGTCCAAAAGCAGTCACAGTGTAGAGTTATGCCTAAAAGCATGGGAACTGCCGTATCAGACATACTGATCTCTAACCCACAATCACGGTACGCAAAGTAAGTTCTGATGAAAGCAGTAACCTCCTCAATGCACCAAGTCAACAGGGGAAGGTGGAAGAAACACCTCGTCACTGCTATGGCACTCCTAGGGGGAAGTGTGGTAAGCCTACATTTATCAAAAGATGAGCGGATGACACAGAGTTTTGTGGGTTTTTTCTGTATAAACAAGCTAGTCGAAACTCCCTAGTCACATCCAAAACCGAAAATACCCTTCTGCTTCACAGTTTAAATAGGGCTTCTCAACTGTTCCCATGACATAACACTTAAACTTGATAATCTTGTGTTTCTGTTGAACTAGTTTTTTGATCTCACCAAAATACTGTGAGTCATGAGGAAACCAGGCGAAAGCTTTCAGAATGGACTAGTTCAGAGAAGACCAGAAGCAGGGCTCCAGCCATAGCACAAAACCTATGAAAATGGATGAGCGGCCAGCATGCGCGGCTGGTGGCATGACTAACCACCAACAATCTCTAGCAAAGACACTTATACATTTTAACCTTTGCAAAACAAATTCACAGAATGAAAGCCTCTCGCATTCACAAACCCAGGACTCATCACCTCAATGACTTTAATAAGGACAAGCTTTGCTAAAGAGTCCTCCTCTCTGTGCTAAGCACAAGGAACACATTTTCAGAAAAAGAGATTCTAAATAAGTTTGTGATTACCTAAGAAAATCCCAGTTACCCAGATTTAAGTCTCATTACCCAAAATAAACAGTAGCCCATAATCAAGTCTTTGCTTCGCTAATGAAGGCTCTGTGAATACTGATTTCACAGGGTGATGAAGTTTAATAACTGTAGCGATTTTATAACTGCTATAATGAACCCATTCTTACAGGAAGATCTTCCTACCTTACTGGCTGTATCACAACACATATGATGCATTACTCTGTCAGCATGAGATAGAATCTGATGGAAAGACCATTTCATCGACAGGTGGTGGCCGAAAGGTATGACTACGTAGAAGTAAGCCTGTATAAATCTTGCTGTACAAAACGTATTGCATGAACAAATCCATAAACAGCGTAAGTGATACCAAAATCACTTGCCTTAATTTTGAAAAGGTAATGCATAGGAGTCATTTGGGATTGAGGAAGGGGCGAAAAAACACAGAAGAAAAAAAAATAAATTTACCAGGTACACCACCATAGAGTAACGCAAACAGCAAAGGACCCTCCTCAGAGGACCATTGAGGAAGAGGTCGTAGTAGTTGCAGGCAGTTTAGGCTTCACAAGTGCTTTCCCTTCTGAAACTACCCTGAGTTGGACAGCCTGAAAATACTAACAGATTCCAGGATTTGCCTTGTTCTGGTACGCATCATCGTTACTTCATATCAGCATAACCTCGCATTTCACGGCACACCATTACATTTTTTGTCTCTGTTGATCTGGCCCTCAAGTTCAGCCAATGCCAGCTGCCCTGCATTCAGGGTGCAACGCTTTCTCTCTCCCTCTCCTTACAGTTAAGCACACAATTATCACGTAAGCTGCACGGGTCCCCATGTCTGTATACAAATACCCCCTACAAATACAGCCTGTAATTTTGTACTTCAAACAAGAAAACACAGACATTTACTTCACGTTCCTTTATTTCCTAGCCCATCATTAACAGTGACTTGTGTAATTGTTAATTTTTTAACTATTCAAGCAATATAAATGAAATGGGTTCAAGCAATGGAAACTCTTCTTTTGTTTTGTTTTGTTCTCCAGATGGAAAAGAGAATTGAAACCTGAGAATTTGAGGTCATATTAGAATAACCAAAAGATCATACTGCTTCATGCTTTTGCAGAGGCTAACTTTGCATTTGCAAGCACATATTCTGTGTTCAAAAAAATCTTAAAAAGATGCAAACAATGGTACTGCTACTTTTCTTTTGGAGCTTTTTCCACAGCGTAATGTACATCCACATGAGTGTTATCTATAACGCACTTAACATATAGGAAGAGTTGAGGATTTTGATGGTACGTGTAATGAATTAGTGTTTGAGAATACGAGAGGTAGTGATTGAATGCTGAAGAAGCCAACTTCTTGGATGGCAAAGTAGGACATCTGTTTCTTTGCTTTCCAGCCTGATTTTTTTCTGTCAATTTGTAGCATTTTCTCTGCTCCATCTACAGCATCCCAGTTTTTCCTTCTTCCCTGTAACCATTTCAGCTTGGCAACCTCCTGCCTTCCTGTCTCAGACCACATTTTAATTTTGCTTTCCTAACAAATAACACTTTGGCATTGTTTCTTCTTGTTCCAAAATATGCGTGTTTCATTTGTTTTTCTTTTTTAATGGGGATTCTCCATGTGCTCAGGTACCACTGTGAGCTGCTTTAAATTTACTCAGCAAAGGCAGAATTAGCACATCAGCCCGTGTGATTTATAATAAAGATATGGTGGAGCAGAGGCAGGCAGAGATCTGATGCAGGAAACACCTCGCATTTCTTTGATACCAAACTTTTGCTTTAGTATCACAAAAAGTACTTGTATTGTTGAAGGGACTCAGCAACACATGCTGCTAGAAGCTACAACACACGTGAGTGCATCAAGCTAGCAGATGTAAGGGTAACTGAGCCTTGAATAATTTGAGATGATATAGTCCCTCAAGCATCCTGGCAAGGACTAGCTGGTTGGAGGGAACATTGAAGTCTGCAGCATGTCTGAGCCACAGAAAAGCCTCAGCATCTTTGTTTTCCTTAAAAAGAAGCTCTTCCTCCTAGCAGAAGTTAATCTACCTGTTTTACAATTCATGACTCAGCATCCCAACAGTTATAAAATCCAATTCAGAGTTCCCATTAATAACCACAGAAAAATGCAACAGAAGGTGCTGTAAAAACAAATAAAAAGAAATAGACTGGGAGCTTTTGGAATCAAACTCCATAGTAATGACAAGTTTACAAACAAATTAAGAGAGGAGAGAGAGGTACATAGCAAAGAAGCAGTAAGTATGAGTATTTTTAGTGCTCACTGTGCTCAAACTGGCCCCAGCTTCCTACCAGTCCAATATCAAGGATGGATAACAATTGCACACATCTGACAGAAACAGGTTTTGTAGGGTAACTATGAAAGAGAGAGGGAATGACATGGAACAAGGATGGTGTAGGACAGAAATTCACACTCCCGAAGCAGCTACATATAAAAACCCCACAGAAGTGGTGGTGTGAAAAGTGTGGGGAAGGATCAGATGACTAAGACACACAGTATGGGCACAGCAATAGTCACAGCACTGATCTCAGGACAGGAGATCGCACAATTCCTCATCCATGCCAACAGCTTGTAAAGATGAGGACAAAATGACTGCATTTTCACATGGGAAGAGAGACAGAGGAGAAATTTAAACCACGTTGAGAGGGTGAAGATAATGGCAGGTAATGCTGGGAAGTCGTACTGGAATATGACTGACAATCTAGTATGTACAATTTACATTGCTGAGGTAATTTCTTTCTAACAGTACAAAATGTTCCAGAAGCAGAATAAATATAGAATGCCATTCATTAATGACACGGACTCAAACAGATGTCTTCTTTCTAATTAACACATATCCTCTAAAACTACTCACATGCACCCCTTCCTGGGATTGTTTTCAAAGAAGAACAGGTGAATGATGTCTCAGATTAAACAGTTTCACGTAACATCCTCTTAGTTTCTGTACTCTCAGGCATACTCACCAGCCCCTCTTAGTTATGCTCCTCTTTATACTGGCAAATCAATCAAAATCAATTAAATTCTTGTAAAATCTTAACCTTGCCACAAAAATATTGAAGAATCTTCACTAAAAAGATAATTTGCATAATTTTTGTATTAGAAATAAGTCAATAAAGCATAGAACAGATAACTTTCCAACACAAAAGGAAAAACCTGCAATTACAGCTACTTAAAAATCTTCACTGTTTAAATATTTAGTCAATGCCGTGCATTGTTATAAAGTTAATGCTGAAGTCAGACAAGTTTCAGTAAGTACCTAAAAGGTAATTTAGTGGTCGTATTTTAGGACAGGTCTCATTACTGTCCTATGAAATGGAACTCAGGATTCTCTACCTAGATCATAAATCAAGACAGCCAATTAAAAGATGCGTACTGAATGTCTGTTATAATTTAAACTTTGGTGAGCTTAAAATACTGTACACTCTGTTAATTGAAAAGATGCAGCATGGGTAAGAGGCTTTGTTCTGAGCCTCAGCTCAATACATTTATTTTAGCTCTCTTTACAGACATGCCTAATGCAGCTGCCACTTTGAGATCCAACAGTAAGTATTTTGTTGCATGGGCAGAAGAAAAATCCATTCAGATTGTCCATTTTCCCAATTAAAGCTACTGCTCTTTTGCTCACCGACTGGCTGTGTGAAAACAGTCCCTACTTACATTTACACCAGGTGAAAGTAAGCCTCCTCTCCCTCAGGCTGGGGTTTTCCCAGAAGCTGGTGAGAGTTAGAGCTGTAAGCCGGGCCAGTTTAGTGATCTGCAGGCTTAGTGCTCCAGATGGGGTAGGCACAAGGTTACAGACACGCCAGATCTGGCATATGTGGTGCCCAAAATGTGCGTTCAGGAGCAAGACTGGGACTGCTTAGCCTGGTGCGGGAGGAAAATCACGTTCAAGTGCTCTCTCATCATTCCATGACAGCAGACTATGGTGCTCCACCATTCCTTCTCAAGGCACAAGCAATGAACATCGGGACTCCTTGCTCTTTGCAAAGTCCTGCTACACAGAACCTGGTGGAAGCATGTTTAGAGAGCTTTTAGCACAGTGTAGCATGCCTAAATACAGGGCTTCAAGGCCTAACCTGGTTCCATTTTAACAGTTCAGGTATACGAGAAGGTGTAGGATCTCCTGCCTTTGAATTTCAAAACCTGCTGCTTCCACAGAAAAGCAGCACCTCCTGACAAGTTGTTTCCTGCTTTATTTTATTCTGTCGGAATGGGTAAGTCTAATGCTAGTTTATTAAAAGTACCCTTCTTGAGTTTCTTCATGCTGCTCTAGCTGTCAGTTTTCTTCCTTCCTATTTATAAATAATGCTTCCTATTTATCCTAAACAGCAACTCATTCTGCTTTCCAACTTCACAAGCTGTCAATTGCAACCACTAATACAAAGCCCAGTCTCTTACAGCTTTAAAATAAGCCTAAGAGAGAGCTGCAAATTAGCCATAATGCATCTAACAACAGCTCTGCAAAACACTCAAATGAAAATTAGCACTTCAGTTGCTAAGAAAACTTGCTAGAAAACCTTGCCAGTTGTGCCCCTGCTGCAGCCGCCGCCTCACCACAGACCCTGTGAATTCAGTCATACCATTAATGCAGAGCGAGGAATAATAAGAGTATCAAGTAACTGCGCATTAACTCTCACGCAGAGCCTGCCACCAGCCTGATACAACAGCAACTACTTGAAGACCACTGCTCAGTCAGTGCGTACTGGAGCTTGGAGTGCATCAGGTTTCCGTGCAAGATTGCTAACATCCATGATTTTTTCAATACCTCCCTGTAATTTCCCTGAATGCAACCTGAGCTACGAGTGCAGCTCTAAACATCATGCCTGTGTCACCTAACTCCGTGGGTGAGAGCACACTGCATGCAAGACGCTGCCTTTCTCTCTTCACTGGGAGGATGCTGAAAGTGCCTGTTAGCTGCCTCAAACAATGCTGATTATTGCCCCAGATAGACCCAGCTGGGACCGCAAAATAAGCACTTGGCTGAAGAAAATGCATTCAGCAGTCAACACTGTAACATAAAACCCTTGAGAATTTAATCCCACTTTGTATTTATTTGAGCAGCTCCAATGAATGGAAAAGGGTTACTTGGCTGAACAACAATCCACTGGTGAAAGGTTTTAACTAAACTTGCATTGACAAAGTCAGACATGCTAAGATAGGTAGGTTTTTTTGATAAAGTACAGGATCAACCATGTAAGCGACTTACAGAAAACGACGACTAGGATAAACTGGAGCACAAGAAATTGTTTTAGTGAGACTGAACACGTCACTGAGGTTTTTCTCCCATTCTGCTCTACGCAGTTCATACTTCATTTTCCCATGGCTACCTGGACCAAATATACACCCGATGCACATGCACAACATCAGCACAGCAACATACCTGTCTAAGCTTTGTTAATATCATGCCTTATAGCCCAGGCTCCAGGCAGGCCGTAGCCCAGAATAAGCCTCTCAAGCACCAAAAAAGCCGTTTCAGGTGGATCAAAAGCATTTGTGAATACTTTACACTTGGAAAACAATTCCGGAAAAAAATCCGAAATAAGCAAAACATTTTAGTTTATCAATTTCAAGCATCTTGTCTCAAAAGCTAGTTTCAGTTAGATACTTTGAAATTGAAGTTCGTTCAATTTTTGAAGGCTAAACCAACCAAAAAGAAATCCCACCAAAACAATTCTTCATGTTTTTCTTGGAGTGAAGGGGGGAGAGAAGAAGAAGAAAAACAATGGCTTGGTGGTGGTTAGGAATGTAAATTTTGATTTTATTTTTCTGGTTCAGCCAGAAAATTGGGGGGGTGGAAAAAAAAAGCGCTCAATTTACAGTTTGATTTTTGATCACAGGCTCTGAAAGTAAAATTCAGACATTAAGTAGCAAAATAAAACTTAGAAACTAATAGTAAACAAGATTTTGTCATTTAAGACAAGCACAAAGTGACTAAAATGTGAAAATAGTAACAGGAACAGGGTAAGTGTTTATTTCCTTTCTCCATCCCACTTGCAATACTTGTCATGAGAAGGGATTGTTTTCGCCCCTTGTTTCAATTTTTGCTGTAGTGGAAGGTATCTGAATGTTAATACCCGCAGAATGCACTCAACCACAGTGCTGTATAGAATCGCTTTGACCTTTTCAATATTATACATTTTGAAGGACTCACCCTTTCAGCAAGGCACCAGCTTCCCTACTTACAACCTCACCAGCCGTGGGGGAAGCAAGGGAATGTCCAGTGAGAACTGAAAGAGCCTGTGAAAATACACTCCAAGAAAAAGAAAATCTACAGAAGAAGGAATATCCAGTCCATTCCTGTGACAAAGATGAAAGAAGAATGGAAAATGTCATAAAACTTATTCTCTTGAGAAAGCCAATAAGGAAAAAAAAGTGTCTTGTTGGACTCCCCTGCTTGTAATTCCCCTAGACTTGGCTTGGGTGCTCCAATAAAACCAGCAGAATTTACAGCCTTTTGAAAAATCTGCTTGTAAATCAGCCAGGCTTATGATAACTTCCAAGGATTTTAAGTTACTGCTCAAGAAAAATGAAGTATGACAAAGAACTGAACCCTCAAATATTCTTGATGCGCACTGTTTTTAAAAGGACGTACTCGAGGTGGGCACGGAAGAGGCACAGCTCCTCTGAGGAAGGGACTGGGGCTGCCACAGTGCCCTTTCCGACGCACAAAGTGCTCACTGGTATGGAAACTAACTGCAGGGGGCAGTCCTGCCAGGCACTACAGATGCCATTGTCACCTGTTAAGATTTGAAGGCAAAGGTCCAATCTGTATTTTATAAATAACAGAAAGCAAAACACACTTCCCCCTCCGCTATCTTCCCCATTCTCACAGATATAGAGAAAATATTCCTTAGTACAAAGGGAGAGAAAGAGTTTCAGGTCCTAATTCGGAACATGACGAAGAAAACAAGCACAGTTCACATATAGCTAACATTACCTCATGGTCAGAAGCAACTGAAGTGGATCGGAACCAACTCTCAACACTACTAAAACCAGCAATAACTGCAAAGGAACATACAGGGTATAAGAAGGGTGCTTTTATGTAAAGGCTGGCAACCCATTTCTATTTTACATGCCTTTGCCTCAAGCAGGAGAATTGCTGGGAACAGTGACCTAATGAAGGCAGCTCTCTCCTTTCCCTGGGAGGTGCCTAACCACTGGGTTACAGAACCATTTTCTCCTGTTCTATGTATGTCTGTGAATTTTAAATTTTCTTCTTTGCAGTGGCACAGCTTCAAAGCCAAGGAGTCCCCACTCCACCCTTTTTTTCTCATTGTTAGCAAAGCCAAAACATAGTGCCCCCATACCGAAAAGTGAATTAATCTCTCCAGAAGATGTAACAATTTTGCATCTCTAAAACAATTATTTATGCTACCTTCTCTGTTTCCTGGGATTAAAGAGAGGTGGCACTGCAGGGGTGATCGATTTCTGTAAGGAAAAAGTATGGACTCCTGGCTTGAGAAGCCATTTTTGTTTCAAGAAACTGTCAAAATCCCATTTAAAATCAGGATGGAAATGTTTTACGTGAATGACAGTGAGCCCAAGCACTAACGTCCAAACAGGTACAGATTTCATGAAAGCAGTTCACAAGCTAATGAAGAAAATATGCATTTTGACTCATCTAAACATTACAACTTTTTATTTGCTATACCTATTAGAATTACTTCACGGTTAAAAGGTCATGGAACCCCATTGCCGTTACAGTGTATGAGTTTATGAAGTCTAAGCCTAAAAAACAAGGAGATGTGAGTTTACTTAATTTTTTTTTGCATGCTGTTCAGTGCTCAATGGACTAGTATTTTTCTTCCAAATGGTAATTTCTGTGCAGACACAAAGCAGCCATAAAGGTTTTTGAGATCCTAGGCTGAGACCTTTTCAAGACTGCACAAGTTAAAGTTCCGTGGTTATTACCACATTAGAGCAACATGACTAAGAGCTGTCAGTGACTGAGGATGTTCCTCTCAGAGGTGACACACAACCTGTCTCTCCAGAGCAGGGCTTTGGGTCAGCACGCGACAGCGCTCAGGGAAGCAAAAAGTCCTGCCTGTGTGTGGGAGGACTGGTGAAGTCTGCATTAGTGGCGCCGAATGAGCCAACCAAATATGCACCAGGATCAGGTGGACGGCTAATGAATCTTTATGCTTTGCATTTATTAATACGACTTACCTCTTAGCACCTGTGATAATCCCTATGTGAGAGGTCATAGTTTCCTCGTAACCATTTGGCAAAAGGCAGTGAGTATGCCCTTGTTCACCCCATCTCCACAAAAGGCATGCATGCTCACTGCCCACATCCCATTTGCCGGCTCTCCACACTCGCTCATTGCTTCAGGATTAAGAAACACAGCCACAGTAAGGACCTGGAGGGAGTTTCATCCACTCTGTTAATCAAGAGCGTCCTCCAGCCTTCTTCCCTCCTTGGGACAACCAAAGAATCTGACATCAAGTGATACTGCTGCTTGGCTCCTTCCTCCCCAGCCTGCCTGTTTAGTAGAAAATTAGCTAACCCCTCACTAACACCTTCTGGAACACGCTCGCTATGTTTTTTCCTAGGCATGCTTCCACATCTAGGCCTGACATAGGGTAAATTAGTGATTCAGATCATTATTCATGCACCTTCTGGGAGCTCCCTGTGATTGCTGTTGCACCTCATACTAGTCAAACTCAGCGTAACAGCCAAACTATTCAGCTCATCCCAATGAATCACATCCACAACATGCTCTTAACATCATTCTGAAGAGAGTCGTATTTCTTTATACAGCTTCACGATCTAGTATTTTTAATATTTAAAAGCCAGGCTTCAGTGTATAGCTGGGTACCATGTCTAACTAGAGCATTTTCATCACAAATTGACAAACTGCCCAAAAAGTTCACTCCCTTCTACTTGAGATCTCCTGTTCTCAGCACTGAATTTACGCATTTCTAAAGTTAATTTTATAAATTACTGCCATTCTCACCCTCCCCTTCAAAGTCTCTTCAAGGACATTTTTCCTTTTTGTTAACAATGATCATGCCTATTTACATCTTGATTGCAGTCAATTTTCTGTTGCAAAAGGTTTAAATAAACTCCATTGCAGTCCTTGTCTTTTCCTCCAACCTTCCTGCAGTTCAATGCAACTGTCCGTCTCGCCTTTGTTTTATGCCGTCTTACCCTCCATAGAGTGACAAACAAAACTCTCAAACTTAAGTTTCAGAAATCTAAAATACTTCAGTTTTGTTCTACCCAGACATTTGCAATAGCAAGACCTGTATGTGCTATGAAAGGCCCTTACTAGAGCAAATCACAATGGAAAGGGGAAAAAGGCCAACCACACAACCCTCATCACAGGACCCACATCCCTCTTCTCGCTTTCTGAAGGAGAGTTTCAATTGCTCTCCTCTCGCTTCTCATACTATTGCTTGCCTCTTTGCAGCCCTTTCTCTTTAAAACGCCCAGCTGAGCCCCTGTTTATGGATTAAGTTCTTTCCAGCTGCGCCCGTGACTTTTTCCTGCGGATGTAGTAATTTTAATTATCTGCGTTTTCTCACTTATTTGCACAGTCTGTGACCATAACCAAGCCATTAATGCATATACACACAGGTAATCCTCCAAAAAGATACTCTGTTTCACTGTATACATTTTCCCTGTGAATGTTTTTGTTCTTAAAGAATATCTTGTTCTGTTATCACCACATCGCCTGTACGAGGATGATGCAACTCAGACTCTCCTGGTTTTCAGTCAGTCAATACTAAAATCAATACAAATGTGACACTGTGGCAGAAAGAGCCAAATGGCGTATGAAAATGGACTGAGTATCAGATTTGCCTCATTCCCGAACTCAGTGATTTGTAAAGCCTGTAACGAATGTAACATCACAGACTTATAAAGGGCAATGTATTTTGATACCTCCTTACAGTTCATGCCATTCCACATAAATTTTATGGCTCCGGCCCACCGAATACAATAAAAAGAAATGCAATTTAGAAACTGTTAATACAGAACTGAGCTGATTAGAAACATCATTCCGCTGGAAGAAATGCACTTTCCGTATGCCAAAATCCAAGTAACAAAAACAAAGCCCCCTTCCACACTCAGGTAAGAGAGGAGTAACAAGGCGCAAGAGCTGCCTTTCGACGTAGCAGAGGACCCTGGCCCACACGTGCTGCCCCATGGCCACAGCCGTGTCCGTGAGCAGGCGTCTACCTGCTTCTCCCCAGCAAGAGGGCCCCTGCTGAGGGAAGCCGCAGAGGGAAGAGCGTATTTCAAAGTATATCTCGTCCTGTGCTGGGCACAACGGGAGGGACGTCAAAGGCGGCCTGAGCTGTGAGGCGGCAACTGGGACCCGCCCGGAGCCTGTCACAGCCGGTTCCAGCCGGCTGGGTGCCGGACAGCACCGCCCTGTGGCACTTCAGCCAATCAGAGAAGGGCACCTCAGCGCCCTGGCCAATCAGAGGAGCTTGTGGCGCTGTTGCCGAGGTGAGGGATGGCGGGCGCCGCCGGGGGCGCTCACAGGGACGGTGAGGAGCGGTGTGGAGGGGACACTGCTGGTGGCCGCTCCTGGAAGGAGGTGGCACCTCTGCGGGCACTGCAGGGGATTCCCTGAGCTGAGACTCTTTTGTCTCCGGTGCTTCTATGTGAAAAGCCCTGGAAGGGACCCCTTTGCGGCTCGTCTCTGTGGTAGAAAAAGAACAGCTCAAGCTGAAGCGGTTAAACAAATATTTGGAGAATTTATCAGCTCCTGGACACCTATCCCACTTCCTTTTACAAACCAACCATCTTCTATACATCCACACCTCTTCAAAAACATCATTCCCTCAACTTTCACGGAAGACCAAAATTTCAACTTACAGTGACTTTATTTTTTTCCACATTGACTACATTTTTTCCACATTGACTATTTTTTCTTTTCCATAACATTTGGAACGGAAGTCCCATAGCAGATACAGTGCCGCTGGCCGAAGAATCATAGAATCACGGAACGGTGTGGGTGGGAAGGGACCTCAAAGCCCACCCAGTGCCACCCCCTGCCCTGGGCAGGGACACCTCCCACCAGCCCAGGTTGCTCCAAGCCCCGTCCAACCTGGCCTTGAACCCCTCCAGGGATGGGGCAGCCACAGCTGCTCTGGGCAACCTGGGCCAGGGGCTCACCCCCCTCACAGCAAAGTAGATCTGGTCAGTGTAAAGGGGATTGATTCGATTGATTTCGAAGGGGATTGATTTCAAAATAAAATAAGTCTAAATAATTCTTTTTTTTTTCCTTCTCTAATAGAAATCAATTTATTAATGCAATCTTAAGGTGCATTCAGTTATCTGAACATTTGTCTTTTTCTGTTGGGGAAAAAAAAAAAATCGTTTTCCGATTCAAAGAATGACTAAGAAAGCGCAACCACCGCAGCCTCCTGCAGTTCACGTCTGTATGCAGACGGAAACAGCACAAGAGTTCATGCTTTCGTGGCTAATGTTCATCATATTTATCCCTTGCCCCACCGGAGTAAAAACAGAAAATGCTAATGAAGAACTTTCCAAGAAGTTTTTCCAAGAAGAAATTCCAAGATTCAGGAAGCTTTCTGTACCCTAGCAAATGCAATTGTCATCACCCTAGATAAAGAAAATAGTCAAGGTATGAAGACAGACAAAAAGAGACTCTAAAGACGCATTACATTTTTTCAGTAAGTGTCATTTTCCCTAATTCAAGAAGCGTAATTGACTTTTCCAGACCAGTTTATTCTTTGTTATCAATTTCATACCGTGCCAGGTATGACGGTTTGTTCAAAAAGATAAATTGAGATGTCAACGTATTTTCCAATTTTGAGATTGTGAATTGTAAATATTTAATAAGCAGATTTAGAAACCTGACTTCTACATCTGTGTTTGATTTATTTGCTAATGTTGTCAGTATGTTTTCCTTATACTTCATATCAATGTATTGAGCATCCTCCCTCACTCTTTTTTCATCCCAAATTTCTTCAACCTGCCAATGCTAGGACTAAGACACCTCATCTGTAAAGTCTCAGGCAATGGTTGAGAAAATTAATGTCTTCTCTCCCTTCCCTCCCTCATGCTAAGCCATGACATTTTTGTGTATCTCAAGTTAAGTAGAATATACTTCAGTAAAACAGCTCTGCAGAGTATCCATATTAAACGTGGAAGGAAATCTTCCTTAGACCTTTGTTTTTCAGAGTTGCACCGAGTTCTTTTTCACTTTTTAGCCTAGTCTGGACATTGCCTTTTAATGCATTACACTCAGTGAACACTCTTCTTGATGTTTCAATTTTATGAAAAAATCCAGTGGCTAGATTTCAAACATGAAGACATTAATTTTTCAACCTGCTAAATAATCCTAAATTAACTTTGCAATAACTCGCTAACAGCCAGAATGTCACTTTGCCATTTAAGGTAACCACAAAAAGCTGGGCAAACACAGCAAAGTGACAATAATGTGATCTGCTGTTTCGGCCGGTTCGTCAGTCCATTACGTGAAGGCACCACAGTGCAATTGTGCGTGATGTCCTCAGGTAAGCTTTGGCTTCTGGCCACACCATTCAGGGCCCGCTTTGCCTGACTAGCCAGCAGGGCCACAGAGGATGCCACTCAAAGCCAAGACTTCATTTTAATCTTCGCAGACTAAAATATGACTTGGGATGTGTCGGAGTACCACAACTGTGATGTGCACAGCTGCAATAAAACAGAAATTAACAAATGAATCAAAGGAGAAAGAGAAGGGACCCTTCTGATTTTTCTTTTAGCATTATCACAAATAAATGGCACCCTTCTCAAGGACAGATTACCACCTCAGCACCAAATCCTCCAGGCTTACCGTACTTATTTAAAGAAGCTTCAGCTATAATGAAACTGGTATCTTGAAAATTTAGGTTCTGCATATTTTTAACAGTTGGAACTCCTGGAAATAGGATGCATGTTTGATATTCTAATCAGTTTGCTAATGGAAGCTATCTGTTCTAAACTTATTTGCTTAACTACACAAAATATTTAAACAAACTATTTAGTTGCTTGCAAGAGCCACTGAAGAAATGACACAATATCCTTTTGAACTCTGTAACACAAAAAAAGCAGCTATTGAAGCAAACTCCCCATCAATTACTGGCTCAAAATGACTGCAGAAAACATTTCTTCTAATCTCCAGCAGTATCTTTTATATAATCTTCTTTGTAAAAGTTTAAAAATATTTTAAGTAGCACATCCACAACTACTTCCAACAACTCAACTCGTAAGACTGGCAAATACCTTTGGTGGCATACTGAGAGCCGAAAAACTTAAGCATATGCTAAAATGGATATGCATACACATGAAGAACACTTCTATGGTATATAGTTTTTGTAATAAATGGTGGGACACATTAACAACACAGATCCTAAAGCACAAAGCACTGAAAACTAGAGACAATGCACTGAAAAATACTGCTGGCACGAAGCACATTTGCCCTGGCTATTAGCACCAAGGAGAGATTCTAGGCACACAGGATTTTGATAGAAATAATCCTAAAAGCAATTGCCCAAGTCTCTACATCCATATTCAGTTTCAATTTAATTCTTAGAGTGAAATCCTGGCACTGAAAGGTCAATGGAACAACTTCCCTTGGCTTCAGCAGTAACAAAGCTTCCCCCTACATCATTAATCTAGAATATCATTCATTACCATTATAATTCAGAACAACCTGTCAGGAAATGGGAACAAATCCTGTCAACGCCTTTCCTAAACTATGCGTTATTTCCATGTTCTTCATTGCAGCAAGAAATTCAGGATCTGCATTGTAAGAACACAGTATGTACAAACTGGAGGAGAAAAAAGACAAAGAGAAAAGGAAAGGGGAAAAGAACCTTCACATTTGATATTTGTCACTATTATGCAAGTGCTGAGAGAGCAAATGGTTAGGAATATTCAGCAAGCAGCTACCTGTGAAGTTTATTTAATTGCATGGAAACAAGGAATGACAAAAAAAAAAGGCTCTCTCCAATCTTTAGACATACGTGGTTTATATTTTCTGAAGTGAGCAATGAAGACTATAGCTAACAATGTTTGTACAGCATTTTAGAGATCTTTAGTGCAACACAATGCAGAGTCCTACCCCAAATGGGCAACGACATGCAGTGAGAACACTTCTTTCAGACTGAGTGACTGGGACTCATTAGAAAATAAATTATCATCACCCACATCAAACAGATGGTTTTGACGACCATCAGGCCATTGTCATCAGCAGGAATCACCATGAGACTTTACATAGCTTGGATGTTGTCTCTGTGTTATTATCAGTGAGCTGGGGGGTGAAACCCAAAATAATTAGTGACAAAGTTTGAGGTTGACACACAGTGGTGGAACAGCAAATTATCAGTGGATGAATCACTTGTAGAGAGTGTCCAGGATGGCTTGGTAAGCTGAGGACAAGAAAACAGCATGCTTTATAATATAGGCAAATATTAAGTCAAACAAAGATCAGAAATACAATGTCTGACTTCTAAAAGGGAGGATTCTACGTGGAGAAGCAATAGCTTTGAAAACAGCTTGAGAAAAGTGTTGTGAGAGCACAGGATTTCTGTATTTATTTTTAGATGATAGCCAAACCAAAAATTAAAAGAAATTTTGCTCAGCTGGACTCATAGTATTAGCTTAATCCCAAACAGTCTCCCTTTAGATTCTTCAGTTTTTCATGTGTGTTTCATCCCTTTTTTAATGTTAAGTCAATCTCAAAATGCAAAAGGCCTTTTAAAAAAATCCCCACCCTTACACCTCATCATATCACTTCTTTTTCATATGAACTATTCACTAAATTTATCCTGGATCTGCAAATCGTTTTAGGGCCCTAAACTTTCTCCATTCAGTAAAGTCTTCAGATAGGAAATACTGCTGCGTACTATTCATTCACTTAGTTTATCGAAGGGAAGGTGAGCATATGGAGACCAACATACAGGCCTGAGATGAGGAGAAGAGCCTTGAGAATTGGCTCTTCAGTCTAGAGGAGCAGCTGATGCGCCCTCATAAAAATGTCAGAGAAAAGCAGACAACAACATTAATGTAATAGAATTGCTGAGAATGGCTTGCTTTCCTCCACAGCACACATCTGTTTAAGAACACACAGCAATCACTTCACTTGTACTTGAATTCACCAACACAAAAGCTGTGGGTGACTTGAGAACTCTCTCTGCTTGTTCCTTTGTTATGTTCTTTGCTGTGCTCTTCTACTTTTTTGTGTCTCATTTCCTACACGAACAGAAGCACTCGTTTCTTCTCATTCCCTATTGCTTTCATGGGCTACTGAGTCTATTACTTGATTATTATACTTTCTGTTCCCCATGTAACACTTTCTTGTATTCCTAGTATGCAGCCCTTTCCTTAGGATCCTCCACACTGCTCCTCCTTTCTTGCAAAGTTCATTTCCACCTCTCTTCCCTCCTGAAACCGCTTCATTCAACTTTTGTTTTTCTTCCCTGCTCATCACCCCTTGCCTTCTAAGGGCTCCTGCTCTTCATAGGAAGGATTGACCCAAGTGCCCAGACCGAACGAGGAGCTTCCTTTTTGTCTCTTCTTCTGGCTTGCCTGCCCTGTAGTTGCTTCCAGCCATGCTCCAGCTTCACCTTTACTAGGTGTTCCCCAGAGAGTGAAAAAGCAAAACTGACAAAGTATCCTTTGAATTCTGAATGCCTTCATACTTGAGGAGTGTTTTGATATACCTGAGATCTGAGTTTCAGGGATGCTGAGAGCCTGTTCATTCCTCTAAGCAAGCACTCAATTTCTTGATCGTATAATAAGAGAAAAGAGGAAGAAAATGATGATTTATTTTTATGAGTGAAACACAATTACTTGTATATGAAATGTAACTGTAGTAATATGTTTTTTCTTATACGTTTATGAACTGGCACTTATTCACGTCAAGAGAAATAATTATCTAGGCAAAAAGATGAGGCCCTCTAAGCATCAGTCCCAACTTCTTACTTAGGGATCGCCAGCAAACCGGGAGCAAAGCACGCAATCTGTGTGCAGACAAGGAAGCCAATTCCTTCTTCGCGGCCACTTCACCTGAGCCAGCAGACACAGCGTGTTTTCACAAGAGCATCCTTCAGCTCCCTTATCTTTCCTCGAGGATTACTGTCACTGGGCGAGATGTTGCCAAGGACAAACTAAAAGCAAGATGGAATTTCGAACAGCAAAGCTGTCATGGAGGACTTGCTAGAGAACACGTGAATCAGGCTGAGGCAAATCTTATTAGAAGCCAAAACAATTTAATAAAGCTACATTCCAGCCATAGAACATAATTAAAGAAGAACAAGAGAAAAAAGCTGAATTTTGAAATCTAGAGCATGTATAGCAATTTAGAAGCAGCAGGTGGGATAGGAAAATCCTTTCCATTTCTTCTCCATTCCAACTCTGCTGCAGAAAAAAGGTTCAGAGGCATCATGTTGTCACACCTATGGCAAATAAAACATTGCTGTCACAAGCCATAAGCATCACAATCTGTATCAAAATAAACAGTTTCAACTTATTTCTGCTTGGCGATTCTGTTACCTGCTTTATTTTAGTGTCCAGAGGCTTTAACTGAGATGGAATCGAGCTGCATTAGGTATGTACAAACACACAGTGTCTAACCTGTGGCACTTAAAGAGCTGAAACAAACGGCTGGAAACAAAGACAATATGAACTCTACGGTGGTTTCGCTGGTTGCAGAGTAGAAACCACAAGACAGACGGACAAAACCTGTAATTAAGACTCCACATTTCACAACAGCATAATTGCACCTAGTAGAAAACAAATGAATCTTGATTTGTGAGATGTTGGTAGAACCATACAAAGAGACTTCAGAGCTATCTGCTCACACGGGGCTATTTTCAATGCTTACTACCTGGTCATGTTTGGAAACCCAAAGTTCCGCTGTGGTATTAAACCCCACTCCTACGCAGAGAGACACAAACAAAAAAACTCCCAGCTTAAAAGCAGCAAATCTCCTGGAAAGGACACAAAACTATTAAATTGGAAAAAATCGACTAAAGGCCACCTCGACTTCTCATGGGAAATGGTAGATCAGCTTAATAGGCTTTAGTAATGATTTCTTTAGGAATTCAGAATTATGCTTTAAATTTTTAATTACAAGAAATACCGAGAAGTCAGATCTGCAGGTAATAAGAATTCACAGCTAGAAAGTATCCATTTTTCAATTCATTTAGTAGTTTGTTTCAAATTTCTTCAAACCGTTATGACTTGCTCACTGCTGACATACAGCTCTGGGACAAAAATGTCCTATCGTCATTTGAAAATCCTGCCGATATCACAAGATGCCCATTGAAAGACAGTCAATACAAAATCTGCAAGAAAAATTTTGGGCATTTTCTGCACATCATGAAATGTGTTTGAAATGCTCCCTTGAAGGTTTGACTTATTGATCATTACACTGAAAGCGCTCTGATCTGAAACATTACAGGACATCAAATTAGGTACATTTGCCATTAAAAAAAGCCATCAGCAAGACTTTAGTGTTGCAGAATCTGTGGCATTACAGAGTTGTAGGTTTAGGAGTGACTTTGCTACACCATCTAACCCGTTCTTCCATCCAGGATCAGCTATCCTGCATCTTTTCTGACTGATACTCTGAAAGATCAGCAGCATCCCTGGAGAATTGACCCCTAGATAAATTAATTTTAAAATTAAATGCAGTATTTAATTTTCTTCACCACTAAAATACTGCTCCTGTTTCAGGACTTCAATTTCTAGACAGAAAGGCTTGTTGGTTGCGGTTTTTTACATCTGAAATAGAGAACCAGCTACCATTAAGTTTCCTTTGTATTACCAGTGACGTGACAGAGCTTGTAACTTGTTTTAAGGTTAACTACAAAGGCATCTTTCCTTTCTTTTTACTGTATGGCACAGTTCAGTCTTGCAATTTTTCTCCTGTTCAGCCAGGAGGTACAGCCTTAGGTACAAGAACTGGACATGAAATCCCCAAAGAAATCTAACTTTTAGGGTATACAGATATAATACCACGTAGATCTAACTATATGAACTAGATCTGGCTGCATTAACTTATCTGAAAGTCAACCAACTTTTGCCATCTGCGTATTTATTAGCAACACCATCATGCTTTATTCAAGAAGAGTACTACAGATAGTATACAGCATTAAGAACAGATCTCTTAAAAGGATGTCATGCATCATTCAGCCATACACTTTGTAACAGTCTAAATACACTTTGTCAGCGCCATTACTTTTATCATCTAAACTTGTAATCACTTCAAAACTTACGCCAGATTTGTGAGACAATATTTTTTTCCATAAAACTTTTGATTGGCATTAATTACGCTCTCCTGCTGTTTCAAGGGAGTATTTTAACATTAAAATATTGGTACTTTCTATTTTGGATATCTGTTTCAGCCAGTTTCACAGCAGTGATCTGAAGCCCTACTATGCCAATGAAGCTCTGGATGCAAAAACAAAGTTCATTGTGTATAAATGGCAATATCCACTGAGATATAACAGTAGGGGCTGAGTGATCATAATGGCACATTATCTAAACACATTCTGTAGATTCATTCTTGCAGGTTTCCCTAACCAACGCACAAAAGTCTTTTAAAATATAACTATTCAAAAAAGGATGCTGTTAAATTCCCTGCCACACCAACTCTTCTGCAGGAAAATCGTAAGGAATTTGCCGTTATTGTTCTTCTATGAAGTGAATTGCAATGGCTAGAGAAGAGGTCTCTGGCAAATATTGCTGCTGTAACATTTCTATAGCTTGACATTTTGCCATTAACTATCACAAGTCCATTTACTTTACGATGCAGCTGCTGCAGACACTTGGGAATGCTACGAGGCACTGATTCAGCGTTCATCTGTCTGACATTGGCCTGTGGCAGGCTTCTGATAACAATGGCTTTTCCTCAGAAAGAAAACATTGGGTAATAGTTACCAAGTTACCTAAACTACTGAAGACAATCTGAAGGAGTTTTTAAAAATGGTTCAAGTTCTTCAACTTTGATATAATTTGGTTTTTTTAACTGGAAGACAAGAAAAGCAATAGTTTTAAATTACTCTACCTTGACACAAGTCCAGGGGTGGATTTGCTGAGGTCAGGGCAGCGGAGGATGGGTGGAGAAGAGTGGAGGAAGACCATCACTCTTCTGTGATGAGTGATGGTGCAGCACAGCGCATACCCAGCCCCAGAGCCCAGGGACAGCCACCCAACGCCCACCCCACCAGGCGCACAGCACACATTCCCAACACACTGGCCAGCAAACTCCCCCTAAGAACCAGAGAACACGGGTCCCTGAAGCTGCCCAGAGGGGAATTTGGATCAGGCCTCAAATGTACCAAAACAAACTCTAAGAGGGGAAAAAAAAAAAGAGTAATAAAAAGTAAACAGTCTGTTTGAATGCACAATTAATCCCTTGTGGCATCTATTAAAACAAGGAAAGCACAAGAAGGAAAAAGATGAACTGTGGGCTAGTATGCAGAGTACTGCAGACAGGCTTGCATTCAGAGAAAGAAACACCTGAAAGGGGAAAAAAGTCTGTCTTTCCAAAGGAAAACACTTAGTATGCTTTATTTGTGATACTGTTGTCTCCTTTTGCTTTTAGGAAAAGCACTGCACCATGTTTATGAATTTGAGAGTTTTGCAATACTTGAAGTATGGGGAAAAACAACTTGCACTCCTGATCACTAAAAGCATCATTATTCTCTTGACAAAACAACTTTTATGATTGCTACTGAGCTTCTCAAAACTCCTGGTCTCTTATCCATGGTTTCTTGAAGAAACAGTCAGATGCTTTACAGTCCAACCGCCGCCTCTTTCAGTCATACTCCTCTCACATTCATCACATCCCTGCTATTCTTTCCACAGTCACCACCGTTTTCTTCTTGTCCTCAGTAAAACATGTTGCTGCATACTATCCCTTCTCTCCCTGAACGTGCAGAAAAACTCATATTTGTTTGTGTTAAAGACACACCATCACAGTGGTCAGTGGCTGCTTGACTTTAGTTAATCCCATCATCTAATTAGACTGAACTTATAATACAAAATAGCAAAGTTTATTCATTAATCTTACCATTCCTTAGATAAGGAAAAAATCTGAAATCAACACTCATGGTGGAAAAGCTTTGTGTAGAATACTAAAAGTATCATAGAATCATAGAATCATAGGGTTGGAAGGGATCTCTGGAGATCATCTCGTCCAACCCCCTGCCAGAGCAGGGCCACCTTAGAGCAGGTTGCACAGGAACGCGTCCAGGCGGGTTTTGAATGTCTCCAGAGACGGAGACTCCACCACCTCTCTGGGCAGCCTGTGCCAGTGCTCTGCCACCTTCAAAGTAAAGAAGTTCCTCCTCATGTTGTGATGGAACTTCCTATACTCAAGTTTGTGCCCGTTACCTCTTGTCCTGTTGCCGGGCACCACTGAAAAGAGCCTGGCCCCATCCTCCTGACACCCACCCTTTAAGTATTTGTACACATTAATTAGGTCACCCCTCAGCCGTCTCTTTTCCAGACTAAATAGACCCAATTCCCTCAGCCTTTCCTCATAAGAGAGGTGTTCCAGTCCCCTAATCATCTTGGTAGCCCTATGCTGCACCCTCTCCAGCAGTTCCCTGTCCTTCTTGAGCTGGGGAGCCCAGAACTGGACACAGTACTCCAGGTGTGGCCTCACCAAGGCAGAGTAGAGGGGGAGGATGACCTCCCTCGACCTGCTGGCCACACTCTTCTTGATGCACCCCAGGATGCCATTGGCCTTCTTGGCCACAAGGGCACATTGCTGCCTCATGGTCATCCTCTTGTCCACCAGGACTCCCAGGTCTCTTTCCACCAAGCTGCTCTCCAGCAGGTCAGCCCCCAACCTATACTGGTTCAGGGGGTTATTCCTCCCCAGGTGCAGCACCCTACACTTGCCCTTATTGAATTTCATAAGGTTTCTCTCTGCCCAACTCTCCAGCCTGTCCAGGTCTCTCTGTATGGCGGCACAGCCTTCCGGTGTGTCAGCCACCCCCCCCAGCTCTGTGTCATCAGCAAACTTGCTGAGGGTGCTCTCTATCCCCTCATCCAGGTCATTGATGAATGTATTGAAGAGGACTGGGCCCAGTACTGACCCCTGGGGAACACCACTCGTCACTGATCTCCAACTGGACTCTGTGCCCCTAACCACGACCCTCTGAACTCTGTCTTTCAACCAGTTTTCTATCCACCTTACTGTCCATTCATCTAACCCACTCTTCCTAATATCAGTTTATGCCAGTATTTTTCAATCCACCCATACAAATTAGAGGAAAAAAAGTTGCATATACCCAATATTGACATGTAGCCAGGGAGTTCATAGATAATAAAGTAAAAGATTGCTACAGCTACTTTATTAAAATACACTTTTCTGTAGCAGAGACTAGAATCTTTGTTATAGTCCTTGTTATAGTCTCTGTTTTTGAAATATGTATGATACAAACGGCCAGGTGCATACAAGTCATAGCAATAACTTGTCTTGAGTGTAGGTGTATCTGGGTTGCATTAGATTCAGCACATCAAAATTAAGAAAAACATCTCCAATGAGATTCTTCCCAACAAGTCTGACAAACGTTAGATGAACCAATTACAGAGTGAGGGCAACACCAATGGAATAGACAATGGTCAATTAGCAATGATCCATGTCATAATGAAAACTACATAGTTATAATAACCAGAAAGACCAGAACTACAATAAGAAATGGGATTAGAATTCAATCATGAGAAATAGTCTGAAAAGCAGTCTGAAAAGAACTGCAAAATTCTATACCTGGAAAAGAATAATCATCTGTAGAAATACGCGCCGAGGAGCTACTGGCAAGGAAGAACCTGTCACTAGTCTTAACATTGAATTGAACAGAAGTCAACAGTTTCATTCCTTCGCCAAAAAAGGAAGATACATGCAAAGGAATGTAACTTACACTACCTGTTAGCTAATCTTTCCACTGTAGCTAGGATTGATGAATACACAATCAGTATGTTGTATCTTACTTTATGCTCTGCAGGTCCAGAAAATGTGAACCAACTGAGCAGAGTCCAAACAAACCAAAGAACACAAACACGCATCTAGACGTCGTGACCTACGTGGAAAGACTCAAAGAAATGGAGTCACTTTTCTAAAGAGAAAAATCAGGGGGGAACGCTAGGCATGTACACACCAAACTGCAAAGGGAAAATGGCAAAGATGAATAATGTTTTCTCCATATCCAGGAGCACAGAACAAGAACAGACTGACATCAAAGACAGCAAGAAAGTCTCTGTTTAGATGCTGGAATAATATTTTTAACCATGACGATAGCAAAGTACTAGAACAGAGATGCTGGGAAGACTGTGAAGATTCACAGAAGATTCCACCGTTCTCTCACGAATGACACAGGCTGAGTAGATCTGACGTGGAGATGACTTAGAAAACCTCTTATTTTGGGGTAGTGCTTTTCTACAACTGCGCAAATCTCTACATCAAAAGAGATGCAAAGGAAAGGTGCTTGCAGGACAAGAAATCTGCCAAGCATCTAAGCTCCTAGAATCCAGAGCAATGCAAGGGGGTTTCATTTTTTTAGTTTCTTTTTCACTTTCCATGGTTTTCCACCTTTACAGGGCAACTTTTCACAGCTCAGTCTAGAAATTACGCAAGACCAAAGGCATCTTACATTAGTGTCTCTACTGTTTTAACACAGTCTCTGTAGTTCTGGTTTCCAAAGATATAGTAAATTTTCAGAGGAATACTTAAAAAAAGGACAGTATTTGCTAATATAGTTTAATGGCAAAGATGCATTCTCATGTTTATACATTAATTCATGAAAAAGACAGCTACATATGGCATCCAAGAGAACTGAATAAATTAGAGTTTCTTGTTTTGACATATTTTTGGTGTGAAAAGAAGGAACCGGTATCTTTACAGGAAATAATTTGAAGTCAGGAGCTACCCACCACTAAGAACTCAATCCTGCTATCCTTGCATTCCCAGTGCTTCCTTTGAAGCTTCCATTCACCTTTGAAATTCCTATATCAAAGCAAAGTTTGTATCTTAAAAGACCTTCTTCAATTATTCTGAAACTTAGTTAATAGAATCACCCTCTCCTTCCCTCAGCTCAGAACAGAGACTGGCAATACAGTGGCACAGCAGGAATTTAAGGGTTGCTGAAACAAAATTACTATTCTAATGATGATTACTTTGCTGTTATGTCTGTTAACAAAATGAACGTTTGGAGAGCCCGATGATCCTTGAAATTTGTTGTTTCGCTGTTATCGGAGTTACCAGAATGACTTCTGAATGTGGGGTCATTTTTCACTATTAGTCATATACAGAACATATGCCTGAAGTTAAATGTACAAGAAAAAAAGTCAGTTAGGAATTTCAGTATGTTATGATGTCTTGGTTGAGAGAAGAGAGGAGACAAGAGAGACATGGATATTCAGAATCAAGTGCTTCTCAAAACTCTCACCTCCAGAACAAAAACAATCTTAAAGTACTGCTCCAAGACTTCAAGTATTGGAACTAAGTTAAAAGCAAAAACGTTAAGTGTCGTTCCACATAGGAAAGTGATAACACACAGCTTGTTTACTTGGAGGCCACCATCATCTCTGGGACAGGGCTTCAACCTGCTCTGGCTGCGTAGTACCCTCTGCCCCACCTCTCCATGGGCCTCCTTCCCCCTGAGGTCACGCTCTGCTCCCCATTATTTTCCTGCTCTAGCACTGATGCTCCAAGTTACACATCTGCACGTTCAAAGCCTTGCTGCACTGTTCCGTTGGCGATGGCAGTGCCTGAACGCAGCATTCACAGCTACTATTCATTGTGGCCACCTCCCTGCTGCAAACAATACTGCTCAGACTCAAGACTTTTTGTTTTTAATGATAAAGGTGGGTTTTTTCTTTTTCTAAGCCCCAGAAGTCCCGTGTGGGGTCTTCACAGTGCCGCAGCACATGGGAACATGGCTATGGTAACCTCAGCAACTGGCAGCCTGGTTGGCACTTGGCATAGCAGTGAACTGCCTGTTCATACATTTTGGCAAAACATCAACAATTTGAGCAGACTGAATGTTCCCTGTGAGACCGCTGTGCAGTTCACTGCCTTATTTATTGATATTACAGGTTAAGAGGAAAAGCGTGACGACCCCTGCTATGTGAGAAACATTTGGACCTGGGAAAAATACGGGAAAGGAGGGACCAGAAAAGGACAAAAAGAGTTACAGATAAAGGGCCAGAGGTTCCTGTGTGGATTACAACATGGAGGAAACCTTGGGCTGATCAAGCAGCTGTCTCTTTTGCCTGGGGGTCTATGCAGTTGGGAATGGAAATCTGTGGGGACAAATTTCTGCTTAATCTGGAAAAGGTGTCTTTGCCCATGGTCAAAATGCCTTTCATTGATTACTGTGAAGGCAACTCCTCTAGGCAGGGGTGGGCATTAAACAAGTCAGTAGGTGACCAAACCTAGCCAGAACAGTAGATTTTGTCATGGATGAAAGGGCTGGGCCTCACCTGCGTTTGACACTGATGGCAAGCTCTGACTGCCAGAGCAGTACCACTGCTGGGCTACCAGGGTGGTCAGGATCTAGACTCCAGGGGAAGGGGAAACAATGTTGAGATGAGCAGAGTCTTACCTGGGAGCTGGGAAAGACCATGCTCTTGTACCTAAACATTCCAAATGAGATTTTAGGCTGTTTTTTCAAGTTGTCTAGGCTCCTGTTTTCAGGCATACCTGAGAAATGCCACAGATGTAATGTGAAACTGAGACGGCTGCTATTCCAGAACCTGTGGAGCTGTTGCTTCTGCCCTGAAGTACTCTTTCATTTCTGTTAAGGAATCCAAATGGCGCTTAGGACGTTGCAGGTGTGCGGCATTCCCCTTTCAGCACCTGTAGCGGGCTGCTTATCTCCCTCAGGGCAGCATCTCAGGCAAGAGGAGTGTGGAGAAAGATGAAGGCACTGGTTTTACCTCCTGGCAGAAGTCCACTGACTGTGCCTCTGTCTTCAGCATGGAAAGGTATGGGATATTCCTTACCATACGTGCTGTAACAGGGCCCTTGCGTGTGCCTTTTCACAGGCAAGGCCTGCAGAAGAGGCAAAGGTCTTAGCAGGAGGGAGTAACAGTAGACAACACTGAAATGAACAGCTGTGCATACGCAGGGAAGAAGAAGTGAGCCTCTGACAGTTAGGCAAGCTCAGGACTTGCCTAAACACTTGAGCTGGACTGAATACAAAGAGGCTAAAGAGAAAGGGCTCACCTGACAAAGTCCTGCTTATGGATTTTCGAAAGTTTCAGTATTACCTGGAGGAGGAGGAAGGACAGCCCTCACAAATGAACTGCTGATTAATTAGATAAGACAAATGCCAGCCTTAATTCCGTAATGAAGAGAGCCACCTTCTAACACTTTGCCCATACACTTGACACTTCCCATGGTACTTGATGCTGACAGGCCACACGCTTACGATGTTTTTGCAGAGCAAACATCAATACAGATTATCTCCTACCATGAGCTGTCACGCATCACTACCGGACACAACATCCTCATTTCTGGCCTCAATGAGAAACAAGCTTCTAAAAAAATGTTATCTTGTTGAATTTTTAAGAACAGATAGAAATTAAAGCTATATACACAGCTGGTAATTACAAACACAAAAAGGGAAAGTGTGAACCTTTTTGTTCACCTAATGCTGACATAAGTAAAGGCAAAAATGAAGACTGTGATGATGGGAAGGAAATATTTAAAGACAGAGCAGAGGTGGCAAGTGTGATTCTTCAATCTTCAAGCATATCACCTGGCAAGGATATTCCAAACGATCTGAATCCTGTACATATGATGGCAGATAAGGGCAATTTTCCATAATGCAATGGAAGCTCTTGCCTGTAAAACAGTATGTCCCCAAGTAAGATACTTTTAGACTTTTTTTCTGAAACTTAAAAGAGTAGAAGAGAATTAATACACTATTGTGAAAGATAGAAGATACACTTCAAAGGTACACAGCCTCTTCTTCTCATTGCCTACATCAGCTGACTTCCTGGAGTGCTCCATTTGTCTTTAAGTGTACTCTTAGAGAATCCCGTTGAAGACTTAAGAGCCCTCAGTACTATCTTTTCATCTTCTTACCCTGCTGCCTGCTTTTAGGCATCTGCAGCAGAGTCATATGCTTGAAGGAAAATGCCATCTCTCTGCTCCTCCCGCTTTGCAGGCTTTACCTTTCTCAGCATTCAGGCGTCTACTCGTTTCTCATGCAGCACACCACCTTAGACTTCTGTGAGTTAGAACCTAAAGTGCCTTTTGTTTTTTTTTAAATTCTACAATTATATAGTTCAACAAACAAATAAAGCAAGATGGGAATTAAGATCATAAATAATGTGTGAAACATCACTAGCAGCAACTACGTAGCCTGAAACTCCTGGTTGGTGACCCCAAAGCTTGGAACACTAAGCCATAACATCCTGGGAACTGCAGTGTGGCCAAGCACATGGATCGTCTGCTTGCTCTCTGATTTACATCTCATGTGCATATCTTCTCCCACCGCTGTGGGACCGTTTCTCTGTCTCTTCCATCTGTGCCATTGATGGTTTCTTCTCACTCCTTTCAGCCATTTCTGGAACTTACTGATCTCTACTCTCCTTCCCCTTCCTCACTGTTGTTGTGCGTAAGAGATCACAAAGAACAGGGAAGGAAAAACAGTGAGATGGGAAGAAGACGCAGAGACAGGTACCAAAATGATGAGTGGAAGAAAAGCACCTGGTTGATTTTGCCTTGATGAAATAACAGGACCAGAAGGAAGTTCAGGAAAAGGCTTCGCTTCTATCACAGTGCTTCGAGACTGTCAGCCCCGCAGAAGAGAGCACCACAGGAGCTACTCAGCTACAGGAGGCCCTGTATTTTCACTATCTATTTAGAACATTATTTATTTCGCTGGCCTAAAAGGAACCATTACACTATCTAATCCCTGACTGCAGAAATATCCACAGGTGCTCAGGGCAAGGCTGGGCTGTATGAAGGTCAACTCAGTAGATGGGCATGTAATTTTTTCAGGCTTTGACTGTTAAACTTACAGCGCTGATTGGCTATTAATCTTAAAAGCAGTTAATCTTTCTCATGCTTATTGATGAAAAAAATTTAGAGTAGCAGACACTGACATTGTTATTGACCTTGGGAATTCTGTTGTGGTTGCTAAAAAGGCAAAATAAGCCACACTTGCCTACAGGTGCTTTGTCAGAAAGCTTAACTTGACTCCCATGCTTCCTTGCAAGATTTTGATCTTCCATGATAGCATGGAAGAAGAATTAGCGTGGCTGGCACAGCACAACCAGAGCAGCTACAGTCGCCTTGCTGTGTTTCCAGGTGAATATTCCTGTGAACTTACACTACCTTGAAATAAATGGAATTGCCTGCTGTGTCAGAGATCTTTATCTCTAAGGAATGTTGCTTTTATTGGAAGAGCTGAGCAAAAAGAGCGCTCATGAATTTGAGAGTGGAGATTAGACTTGTTGCCTTTAGATTAAACCTCTCCTAATTAACCTTCCAATTAACCTCACATCACTCCTTTGAACAAGACCGTAAATACAAATGATACTACATTCCCTTTTATCAAAGAACAGATTTTGCTAGATAGAATTATGATACATGACCATAATCTACAGAGAATTATATTTGCAAGAGTTTCAAACTCTGCCATTAGTCACCAGGCTGAAGAGAGGAGGCACAGCTGCTATGACAAGCACAAAAAGCAAAGCAGGAAATTTTAGAATCAAAGTTTTCTTTTGCAAAGAAGCAAACTCTGAGATGCAGGATTACTTAAAAATACTGGTTGCATTTGCCAGGTTCAAAGAAAACTTGAATTGAAAACTATGCCATCGAGAAACTAAGGAAACAAAACAAAACCTAACCAGCCAAGTATCCTTAAGACAGGAATCAATGGTTCTGCAACAACCACACAATGCTCCAAACGAAATCTTCCTCTCATTCATGAGAGGAAGAGCAGTTCTACTCTAGAAGATTTTTTGCGTGACTCCTGTTATGCTGAAATATCATCTTCTCCTATCTCCTCAGCCAGAACACTGTCTATCTTTTTGCCTTCTTCAAATAATGTTTTTGCATGTGTGAAAAGTTCTTTCAGTTAGAGACAATGTTCTGCTGAATGCGTAGATGGTTAGAACGGAAATTGTTTAAAAACTGGAAAAAGCTCTGTGGAAATTTCTGTTTATGAACTACAACTTAGAACTACATTTCCTTTTCTCACTTTTTGGGCTGCATATTGGTGCCTTTGTATTTGAAGGATTTCACTGTTACATGACCTTGCTGAGCAACTTAGAAATCTTTCTCGTGTAGCTGGTTTCCACTGGACAACAATGGTTGCCAGAGACACAAAAAGACCTGGGGTAGGTTACCTAGGCACTAATGAGACCGCCCTCTGCTCAGTGTACATAGCCAAGTACCAAAAAGATGCAAGCCATGTTTCCTCAGCTCCATTCTTGGAGCTATCCCTGTTCTCTCAGGTATGAATCTCTCCTTGAGAAGTCGCCTTTCTCCTCCCACCACCTTACAGACTTCATTTATAGCCCTCCTTTAGATTCCCATGAGCTGCTGTGTCCCTTTCATTTAAAGGCTGCTAGCAAGTATGTCTCCTATGTGTCACAGCAGTCTTTTCTCAGAAGATTTACGTTGCATTTGCTTTTATTAACATGTATTTGTATATACATGTTTCACTGCTCTTCCAGGACTAGAACTTGGAATAGCAAACTCTTACCAAGAGAAGACATATGTCTCACTAAAATCCATCTCACTGAAATGTTCAGCTTACTTTCTAAAGCAGAAGGAACTAGCAGTGCACAGAAGTCTACAGAAGAATTTAAATATTACTCAAGCTCCAGGAAAAGGTAACGATTTTTAGTTATCTCACTGATTTTTTGGGCAGCACTCTAGCAATAAGTAACCTCATTTCATTTTCCCATACAGTAATTCAAAACGTATGAGTGTTTTTTCTTTCTTTTCCCTAGCCTACAATTCAAGGCTGGAATGCTGTATTCCATGAAGCAGTGATGCTAGCATACGTTACTGTGCTGCCACAGTATGGTACCAAAAACGCATACATATATGTACGTAGAAATAACCACCCTTACACAGGCTCTGTGATTTTTGAGTACTAGGATAAAGCTTAGAATGACAAACAAGAAAGAAAGGAGGAATAAGAAAATACCTGTTTTATTATGAAATACCATCTTCTTTCCTTTTCTTTTCAGTAGAAGAAAAGCCTTCTACCCACAGCAGCCTGAAGTTCTCTGATAAATTTGTGTCTCTGGACTGAATTCTGAACAATAGGGCTACATTTAACAACAACACAGCACTATTAAAACTGTCATAACAGCTTGAAATTCAGACTTTTCAAAGAACATGTGTAGTTCACCTGACAAAAATAACTATCATAGGGAGCTAAAATATTTGAGAAATGGAAGAATATCTGCAGTTAAACAAGCTTCCTTAGTCCTGTGCTCAGTACTAGAGCTGAATGCAAACAGACGCCGGAGAGCTGTTCTCCCATGGTATGTACCATGCATCTAGTCAGTGGGGACCCTCCTCATCCTCTGCATCATCATCTATCAGCCATCACGGGGAAAAAATAAAAAGACCATAAAAAGCCCATGAGTGTCAACACAGGCATTTCTGTATTTGTAGTTTTCGGGATAACGTGTGTGTTTAGCCTCCAATTTTCTATAAGCAAATTGTATCTGTATTGCTGAACTTACCAGATCAAATTGTCTTACAGTATACAAAAAGCAAAAACCTGCTAAAACAGGGATTAAGATGGAATTCAAGGCCGTAACTTCAAGGCGTGTCCGTAAATATTTACATTCGCTCTTTCAAGTTCTGACAATTAAATAGAATGGTCAGAAGTAAAAGAAAGTTTGTATGGGTGTATTTTTATGACATTTAAATTCCCAGAATCAGAGCTTTGCAGGGAGCCCCAAAGATACCTACTCATGATGCAAACAAGCATCCCATCAGATTAACACTTGCAGAGTATCAAGGGAGAGGGCTGAATGTTCTCTGAGAACAGAAGCAAATACATTCCTTTCAGCCAAAGGGTATTTATTGTCAGAAGAAAAACCGAGCAATCATTTAAGCGTATACATCTAATTAGTTAGCAAACTTTCCACGGGGGAAGATTTTTGTCATTCATTAGAATTCAGTTAAGTTGGGGTATTTTAAAAATGCAGAAAAACAAATACAGAGGAACAAACAAGTTTTCAGTGGGACAGAGGTCCTTCAGGATGCCACTGTAACCAAGTTCAGAATTCTGTGCATCCTAAAGGACAGAAACTAAGCCCTGGCTCTTGCTTCTCAGAATCAGAAATTATCAAAAAAGGGTCTCCATTATTTAGCTCTGGAGTCAGCCCTTCTGAAACTCATGACGTACTTCTGTATGTAGACAAAAACAAGCATCCAAGCTGTGTGAGACTGTGCACAACATCACCTACTGCCAGTTTTTCAGCTGAGTCTTTCTCAATCTTGGAAGTCCTCTTACAAGGCTACTGTCTGTGTTAAAGTCTTTCACTCTTCCTTACTGAGACTATTTTTGCATTTCTTTGTAGGTTCTCTCTAATCTTAGTCTACCTCTTGAGCTGAAGGCTTCACCTCATTGCTTCTCAGATGAATAGACTATTTGTGTTTAAGACATAAAAGATGACTATAGGTAGCTACTTACCCAGACTATGCGAGCAAAGGTCTTGCTGTAAAGGCAAAGCACTGCATGCAAATTTGGATTGGATTAAGGACTTCACAATCTAAACAGTTTTCGTACATTTTATGTATTATTTTTATGGCTATTCATTATCTGGACTTAGCTTTGCTCATGCTGAGTAAGATCACTAAGCCAGTACTGTTACAAACAGAACTCCTGTGCTCAAGACGAAACAGAAATGAAAGAGTTCTGTTTCTTTTTTTTAAAGGACGACTGCAATATGTATTGTAAACATATATAGCACAGCCAATGGGATACTCAGGAGAAAAAGCAAATGAATTTGCCTCTGTTTCAGACAAGCAAGGAGAATTCTAACTTTGTTTTCTAGATAAACAAAAGGGAAGAGAGAAGGTGGTCAGCATTTTCTGGGCTTTTATTTCTACACTGCAATACTGGCCAGTCCCCAGACCACGTAATTTTTGACACTTCCCTTTAAACCATTTAATGGCTTCCTGCTAAATCAGCTGCTTCTGAAGTAAGATTTTCTGTAAGACTAAATTACTACCAAAAAAATTTCATAAGACAGACCACTACCACCCCCAATAAAAAAATGGAATGCTGGAGTATCCAAAGCTAAAATACAGTAGAAATTTAATACATAAGGAAGTACTGTGTGTTTTTATGAACCTTTTGCAAGTTCTGCTAACTTGTTGAGTTTAGGATTCAAAGGAATACTTCTTTATTGAATGAAATTTGAACAGACTTACAGTTTACTACCTTTGAACGCCTTTTAAGTTTTTATTGACCCCCATGTTCTTCTATCCTGAGGCTCAAATCCATATTCATCTTGGAAAGCAACTACTGGGCTATTCCCAAGTGAATCAGGATATCACCTCTGCTCATTCATAGCAATGCCTGCATCTCTGATCATGATAAATAACAGAACATTGTTCCAAGCTGCAATTAACTCTACCCTACTGCCCGAGGTAGAACTGGGAAAATGGCATTTAAGTGTCTTTATTTTTAACTACACTAACATCGACCAAATGCAACCTCGCTTGATACAATATGGCATTTTCATAGTGTGAGGAGAAAGAACCGAATCCAATATGCCTGCGTCTTACCTCAGTGCTTTAACCCAAAGTCTACCTACTCCCTCTGGCTTTGGTAATCACCGAGCAGGTGGCTGCTCACTAAGGAAGGGGGAAGGAAAAGGCTCCATTGTTTGTTCCGTGAGCTGGATCGGAAACAACCTTTATTACCTCCCACAGCCTTTGGGGTGGAGTCAGGAATCCCAGCAGTGAACAGGCACACAGATACCTGCAAGCTCTCGCATCCCGACAGCTCTGGACATTTCTCAGTTCTGTTTCACATCAGCACTTTCTGTAAGGAACTGTTTGGAGAGAGAAGAAGAAGAAAAGAAATTATAAAAAAACCCAGAGACTGGTTGTGTAGAGAGAGAGAGAGAGCAAAGATGGTGGCAAGAGGACCTGAAGGAGTGGATGTAAACTTAGCTTTATTACCTCATACGTCTACTGCTCTAACACAACACAAAGAAAACCTGAAACATGTGAAACAGGCCAGGCTGAACCAGTACAGCCATGAATACACAAGCCAGGAAGGGAAGAACTTAAATCACGAAGGAAGAAGATCCACAGTCCCTGCAGGCAACATGACTGTCTAACACCAATGAAACATCTTGGAGGAGAAAAACGGGGAGTTACTCTGTGTTATTAACTGCCATCATAGAAAATCACATCTTTCCAGTTTAAAATATAATTCATTCTACATTGGGTGTGGATACAAACAGGTTGAGGAGGAAAACTAGCAAAAAATGCACATTACAGACACAAATATATATAACAAGGACCAAAATATTTGGGTCTACAGCACCCTACTACTTTACCTTTCTGCCCTCATCCCCTTTGCTTCCTCTGCCAAGCTTCATTACTATCAAATAGCTACAGCAGGCTCACAAGTTTTTCTGTTTCATCTCTGAGCCTTACGGCACAGGGGTTTTGTTTTCCGCTATTTTTGATCTTCCTACCATAATTCTGGCTAGTGGAAAACAAAAATCAAACTGAAACTCAACAACAGGTCCTTAGCATGAGGGACCACCCAGGTCAGTACACTCAATAGCACTGTTAGGTGTTCCTTCACCACCAGAATGACAACAGAATAAGCAAAATAAAGTAACAAGAACATTTGAGCGAGAACCTGAAAAGAACATCCAGGGAATAAGGTTAACTTACTATTTCATGTAGATACACAACATAATACTGCAAACTCTCCCATCCCAAAGCATTAATACTTTGCTACTATAATTCTTGTCTATTTATTTAATGCCTTGACAACACTGCATTAAATACTCACTATGTATGGCTCTACTAGAGGCTCACAAAGTCTGCTTGGAAAGAACCAACCCTGTCAACGTATGGACCCGATGCTGGAGTAGTAGGAATCAGTCCCAGCTGTAGCCTTGCGTGACTCCGGTCACACAAGGGACTGGAACTTACTACAAGTGAGCACTGAATATAGTACTCAAAGGAAGATTTGTAACTTCTGCATCTCACTACGGGCTGTGGCTTTTCTGGGGATATCCAAGATGGTGGTGACACAGCCAGAAGGGAAGGGACGGAATGAAATGGGGCCACGCACAGCTGTGTGCACCATGCAGCTGTAGGCACCCCAAGTGAAGAAAGGAAACCGCGCTCCTGCAAGCAGGAGGACGGGGCTTGAGTTTCAGATGTGATGAGCATCTACCACACAAACTGAGTCCAAGCAGTTCTCTGGATACTCAGCCCATCTGAACAGCAGGGCATACACACTGTACCCAGCGCTCTACAGATTTATTAATATTTCATTCTGATATGTATTTTTAATCAAAAGATCTTAAAGTCAAGTAGAATTTCCAGTTTATACATTCCAGTCCTTAGATGCTTTCATTACTGAATAGTTTATAGGATACAGACCTTACACAAAATATTCAAGATTTTAATGATTTACATGGATTTCTAGGATGATGAAGATTCACACAGATAGGCTGCATATCTTAAACTCAGTACCAAAATGCAATTCACCATTTTAGAGAGACACTTACAAGTGAAAAAGTTTCCATAAACAGGAGACATAGTGACATTTTAATAATTTATATCAATTAGACCGTTCCAGTGTTCCCCTTATATTCAAATCCAGACTGGAATGGAGAAGAAAAATGGAACAGAACGCAAAACATGTAGGGTCTCTGTGATACACAGATAGTTTTAGAGGAATACTTCAGGTTGCCACCAGACAGAAGCCTTGACCTTCACACCACCAACCGACCTCAGGGAATCTATGCAGCTGATCACGCTGGAGAGAAAAGTCACAGCATCAGCTTGACATACCAACCGTGAAAACACACTTTGCTCTTCAGTATTTCAGTATTACTCACCTGTTGATTCAGACTGACTACGTGACAACTCATAACTGCAGTCTACAGGACAATTACATCAAACAAATTAAAAGAGAATACCACATTGACTGCTCTATGAATATTAAAAAAAAAAAAGGTAAAAAAGGGCTACTCTGTATAGAGACAAATCAATTTAAATTCTCGTATGGAAGGAAGAAAGGATTCCAAAGTGAAAAATTAAACGCTGAAGGCAGAATCATTGATAAAGATTAAGAAAGATTTTTGGTTTGGTGTTGAGTTTTGTTTGTTTGTTTGTTTGTTCCTCCTTTTTACTAGTTGTATCTGAAATAGGCTCAGGAGATCAATTTTTAAGCTAGCGTCCCTTGCCATATCGGGAACCGAAATGCCAATTCCGTGCCTTGGTCATTTTTTCTGTGTGACTATGAGACATTTAACAACAGATATCTACAGCAGAGTAAAGTGGGTGGAAATTACTTTTGGAGAAAAAAAAAAATTAAATTTCCTAAAGGTCCTTTAGATCTTTTCAAATCTTGCCTCTCTTTTGACTACCAAATAAATGATTCAAATTAACGGAAAATTAACTGACAATTCTGGATCCTGGTGGTTAAGGGCTCGGGAAAAATGAAAATAGATGATCTGACTTTAAAGACCCCAGTGCCTCCCTTGTCTTGTGTAACAGGTGAGGGAATCTCAGCAAGGCTGAGCAAGTCAATCCCTGTTTGCCTCCCAGTCCCTTGGAGCTGAACATTCGGTCTTTTTCACTGAAGGCAAAGGCTTTTATGCGCTACACTTGAAAATATGTATATTTTGAAATCCCCAAAGGCAGATACTTAACACTGTGTGAGTTACTGTATTCAAACTATCTGGATTAAATATTTCAATGAATACTGTTCACACTGAAAATTAAACTGGCGCATAGCAGTCTATGTATGCATGACTAACCAACATGACTAACCAATGACTAACATACTAGTTAATTTTTATCCTAGACTGAGTATGACAACTGTTTCCATTCTGCGTATCAATTTCTACTACATTTATGGAAGGTAATAATTAATTCAGTTAAATCAAAAAACTTTATAGAACCATGTGAACTTGGCTTCTGAAGTATTCTGCCACTTGATATATCAGGTTACTTAGTGGATTTTTATTATGCGTGATAGTATTGGGCAGTAAAACATAATTCCTACTTAACAGCATGTATTGCATACTGGGATGAAAGAAGTAAGGCATTTTTTGTTAAAAAAAACCCAACCTCTCCAAGTTTTACCAAGAGGCATTAAGGTACCTCGAGGCTGATGAGAGCAGCTGTGCAGCAGCTGTACAGTTGGTGGCTTGCAAGACCCATCAAAAACTGAGTGCAGAATAATCAATTCCAAATGCAACTGATATGTCAAAGCTAGCAGCAAAGTGAAAACAGACACTCATGGGGCTGGACACTGGACTATGAACAGGAAAGACACAAAGTTCCAAATTTGGGCTTCTGCAAATACGTATGTGCTCAACAGACAGAAATAGAAACTACTCAGAAAAAAAAAATAATAAATCTCTGAAACACACTATCAGATAATAAACAAGTCTCTACTTCCTAATAAATATTTGTCTTCCAATAGCTTGTTTGAAGCCTGTCTGGACTGCAGGAAGCCAAGACACACCACCGGAGAGGCACCTCTTTAACACACCCCTGCTGTGCTGCCAATCTCCTTCCTGGGAGCACTGTGGCTGGGAAAGTCCCTCTAGCATTATTAGCTACCATGTTAGTATTGGAGAAAAAAAGAAAGTTCACTGCTTTTACTGCAAAAAAATTTTTTTTTTTCTTCCCTTGGTGATTTTTTTCTTGTGGCACAAATGCTACCTGTAATCCTGAGTCTTCACAGCATGTTTTCTCTCAAAGAAAAGATTAAGTTCGTAACTGTTTTGTCTGTTGAGTACATAAAAGGTATGCTTTTCTGCCATATGAAAGACAAATATTTGAGTTCCTGCTCTATCCCCTTCAATATTTCAATATTTTCCAAGGATGTGCCCTATCAAGTGGGCCAGAGGCTATTTCTCTCGTACTTGGATTCTTCATTCTTCGAAACTTTTCCAAAGGGGTTATTTTTTCCTTAAAGAAACAAATTATTTGGAAATCTGATTAATATTGATTTAAAAAAGAAGACAACTCATCAGGTTTATTTACTTGACCCCAGGCACCCAAAACTGTTCCAGTAAGATCCATATTTTAAGACACAAATCTTAACATCAGTATCCATTTTACTGCCAATTTGCTCCTCCTGCTCTCTGTGGGCAGTTTTTGCCCCATCTCAGAGGCAGACAGGCCCTGGTTTGCCACCTGTAGATTTCCAAAATCTTCATCTCAGCACATTTTCTTGTCTAGCTTTTCTACTCACCTCCCTGGAAAGCACATAGGTGAAAACAAACAGCTAAGCAGAGCCAGAGGGATCACGTATTGTCTAAAAACAGAAACTCCCACGTACCAGCTGGAGAACGTTTCCACAAAGTCACTACCTTTCTGTCTGCCCTCTCAGATCTTACCTTTAAGGAAGCCAATGAAACGCCTTCAAAAGCCTAGGAATTACAGCTGGATTAAAAAATAAATCAATCACAATCAATAATAATATGAGTTTTATAATACTACAAACTTCATGTTTTAGCCCCTAATAACACCTTTCTATTCCACATACATTAATTAGAGAGACAACTCATCACCTCTTTCCACAGCGAACAGTTTCTACCGCAAGAGCCAGCTATCTTTTTCCTATCAAATTTGTCTCAGTCAGCACTTGGCTTGAAGTTTGCCGCTGTTGTGTCTGAGGAGGCAGCGCGACCCAAAGCTCATCCGCTATTTCCAGATACAATCAACTGGTCTAATAAAAGATACTCAGTATCTCTTCCTATAAATCTTGCATCTTTCAGACCTCTGGGCAAACACAATTACAGGCTCACTTTCAATAGTTCCTTACTGCAGCATACTTCTCTTTCAGTATCAAATAGAATTAACTCTATTCAGTCTCTTTTGAGGTTTGCTGCAATAATTGGGATGAAAAGTCCACAAAGTTCATTAGCAAAGGGTCATATTTAGTACCCAAGTTGTATTTTCTACATCTACCTCACTTGTTGAACAATGTCTCAATCTTTAGATAATATATACAACATATGTAAGAGCCACCACAGCAAAAGCACGCTGGAAAGCTGCTCTGATGTAGGTGGCTTACGATTATCTGATTTGATGCCCACTTTATACACCCTTACTGAATACAGATTTTTTTCTAAGGCTGCTTGCGAAATCCAGAGAGTATGAAACAAGGTCTACTCCATGCTGGAACCCTGTGCCTGGGAAGAAATTTCTTTCTTTAAGTTTGGTGTCCTATTTTCACACACAATTTCTTTTTGCTGTCTATGTAGCGTAGTGACTGCTTTTTATGCAAAGTTTTGTGATGAAAAAATCTAAACCCAGTCATGCTAGGAATGAACAACTGGCAAATATGGTAAGCAAATGTGTTACTTCAAAGACAGGAGTAGGCTTTTTGAGATCATTTGAATGAGCTATCAGTCTTCTTGTTCGAATGCAAACAGTATACATGTGTCGCTCCCCTAGAGTCCAGTTCTTGTTGTTTCCAGCCTCCCCAAATCTGATTTTTGACATTTTTCCTGACACATGTCAGGGTGTGCGGAACTGATCAGCTGAATACAGCGCAGTACTGCCATGAACAGAGGAAACGCTCATCTGTCTGCACTCGTTCCAGAAGATAAACTCCATCAAACTCAGGAATTCAGAATCACCTTTATCACTCCTTGAAAGCATTTCAGCATCATCTGAAATTTATCCATCTACTGGTGCTTCCTTATATCCTTAAGATGAACCAGGGCACAGAAGGCTACATACAGCATCTGACCTGCCAGTGACTAAGACGGAAATGTTTGCTGTAATTGCTCAGAAAGAACTCTCGATTTCTGCATCGAAGAGTTTCCTTCTGACCCCTGGAATACCAGATGCCCACACTTGCCTCTCAGAGAAACAACAGACCGTTAATGGGAAAATCTCACACCCACTGCAAGTTGTTTCCTATGGAGATGATTTAGCCTTGCCAACAATCTTCTGCTGCCGCTTTGGCATCCCCTTCTTGTTCACTACTCTTAGAGAGAAACAGATACCTAAAAGTAGGTACTGCAGCACTACTACAAGTAGTACTGAAGACTCCCAAACAATGCAAGGCTGATGATCATCTTGCCGGTCTTTCTCCAAGATCTTGGCAAGTTTTCTTCTTGGATAACTAACAGCAAGAAGTCCGAAACCCAGAAGAACTTTTACAGAGGCCAGACTCCCCTACCTGATGATGAAGAGCTGTTGGGAGGAGAGAAGTAGCAGGAAGGGAGATACAGTGCAACTGGGAGACTTCCAAATCCTCCGATAAACTGTTACACTAGGAAAAATGAAATTTTCTCACTTTGTCACTGGTTCTTTCAAGGAGTCACTGGTTAGAGGACCCTAGAAGAGTTCCCTTAAGCGAAAAGTACTTAACAGTTAGGAAGGTACTCCAGGTATCCTGGGTCTGTTGAATCATGGCTATTGCTGGACACAGGTTACTGTGCTAAGTGTCTTGTTGGTATGAATTGTATGGTGGTCTTTATGTTCCTATATTTATTTCAATGGCTCTAAGAATTGAATACATAGTATTGCAACATTGAAGTGTGCAAATTCTGCAGCTCAGAAGGTTCTTTGTCAACGTGGTGGTGCTCTTGCAGGATAAAAGGAGCCGAGCCGATGGATAGCTCTTGCCAAGATCCTAGCACAGCATGATGCAAAAACAGGGAATGAACTTGGTAGAGAAGAGCCACTTGAGCAAACTGTCTGCACACGCTTTGAGGAAGGCTTACATTTAGGCTTGGAAACACTATTTAGCCATTTACTGTGGGTGACTGGGGCAGTTCTGTAGTGTGAACCTTAGGCTCCGATCGTCTCTTTGCAGCTGTTGAGCCATCAGTGCAGTAATTTGGTTCTGCACACCTCTCTAGAGGACCTGCTCTGTCATAAGTCTACTGAAGTCCCCCAAATGTTAAGCTTAATTACCAACTGGCTATCACTACCACCAGATAAAGCAGCATGGGATCAACTGAGCGTGTCATGCACAGGGTGTGCCACCTACCAATATTCAGTGGAATAACTGATGTTAACAGTGGAACATGTAGTAGATGAGCTACATCCATTCTCTTATTCCCATCTTTCTCCTCTATATTGAAGAAGAAAGTATGTACTCTCCTCTCTGCCACCAACACCACATTTTTACCTGCCCATCAGTATCTAACATGGTTTTATATTACATTTGTGATTAAACTGGCATTTACACGCAAGCCAAAAAGACTCTCATAGCATTACATCCTTCCAAGAAATTTTGCAGATCAGAAAATATTAAAAAACCCAGTTCTGTCTAGAGGCAGAAAAGAAGCAAAAGGTGTCACAATCTGAAAATCAAGCCATAACACCTCAGCAGTCAGCAACAAATAAATAAAAATGAAAGGAGGAGGGAGAAAAAAAGTAAGAAAAAAACAGCCCCCAAAATGAGGTACTTAGTACGACAGATCTGGATTAGCAAGATCTTCAAAACATACGAATACGAGCACGAAAGAGACCAGATGTTGTCAGCATCATAACATGTATTTTGTGAGCTAGAACATTATCCGTAGAGTTCTCCAAAGAATACCTGTAATCTACACATTTTCCTCAAATAAGTCCTGCTATTTAAGATTCCCTTCCCTTTTGATACGTGACATGGATGTAAGCCACCTAAACATGAATGCAGTCAAAGATCCTTTTATTATACTTTACAGCAGTTCAGACTGTAATGGAAAGCCTGGGTTATGCATCTGATTTTTAGCTGTACTGGATACATGATTGCCTTCTTGAGTGGCAATCACAAATTATTATCAAAGGGCAACATAAATGGCATTCAGATTTCAATGACTGAGCTCATTATGACATTTAGAGCACTTACCACTTATTGTGAGTTTTGCTGATTGCTGCTTATCCGCAGATTGCAAATATTGCAGAGTACCTTAGACAACCACAGCCATTTTCTTCCAATTCTACTTATCCCAGCTGACACCTCGCTTTGTAGGTAATTTGACAGTAGTCAGCAGAGCTACAGGGAAAAGCCAGGAGAAAACTGGAAGTTAGCTTGAGTTAAGTGTGACATCAACTGCCCCACCACACACAGAAGTTGAGGTCAATTTATATGAAAGGAGATGCTGAAACGCTACGGACTTCCTGAAGGACTGAAAGTTCAAAGTGTCCCATTTTGTCACAACTGGAATCCAGTGAGCCACTTCAAACCTTCTCACTGCAAGAGAAGTATGAAGGAGAATTCAACTGAAGTACATTTCCTTGTAGGAACAGAAGCAGAGGAGGGAAGGGCTGGAGCTAAGGCCTTGCTGCAGGGCTGTAGTTCTATTCCAGGGCAATTCTGGAAGTGCTGATACTTTCCATTTCAGAGTAGCAATTAAACCTTTTAAATATCATCTTAAAGAGGTAGAATTATGAAGAAATTAGGTTTTTTTTCAGACTAAAATCTAACCTGTAAATATCTTTCCATTTAGAGATTAAAAAAGTGACTGCACAGGTGAGTTAGTGGGGTGTGGACTGGCTTTGTGGAAAGCCACAATCAAATCCCTCCTTGCTGATTAAGCACCACTCCAAGTACAGTCAAATGCTGATATGGGTATCCACCAATTACAAAATCAAGTGGTGACCCAGGAATGGATTTGTCCCACAAGGGTGGTTTTATTTAAGTCCCTGGCAATGCTGGTTTGTAAGCAGCGCTTTGTGTGCGTTGGAGAGAGGGGTGAGCACCTTGGCAAGACCTGCTAAGTCAGACACAGGTTTGGTCAGGCCTTGGAGCTTCTGGAGTAGGAGGAGTTCCCAGGTGTGCAGGTCAGCCATCCCTTGCACACTAGGAATTCTCATGACAGTGTGATAAACTATTTCACGTATCATTTGCCAGAATTTTTTCTGTAACAGGCAAAATATCTGTAAAATATCCATCTCACTTCCCTGACCCATTAGCAGCTTTTCCTACCTGCTCAATCAGTAGTAAGTGTGCTCTGAATATTCTGTATTGTTTGCATGTGTCCTGCTCACTCCAGCTTTAATTTGATTTCCCTGCTAACTTCTTGGTGTTAGCTAAAACCTCTCGGTGAAAAGCTTCTCAGATAATGAAAATAACTGTGCCTAATGCTTCAATGAAAGTGATCAGTAGCTTTCCAAAGCAGAAAGGCACTTAAAATCATGTTTACATCTTATGGACTGCAATATTTTGAAAACACACAGTAACAAAGGAATCAAACATTTGAAATTATAGCTTTGCCTTTAATCTAAATATTTCTTCTTTCTTGAACCTTACCTTACCTGTTTCCCTTAGTTTACCTTCGTACCTTAATTTGTATTTTCATGTAAAACCAACCTCAAGAATTCATCAGTCCATACCCAGCTCTAAAACAGGATCCTCTACACTCATGTCTCACAGAGTTATAGTTTTAAAGAGCCTCAAAGATGAAGATTTCAAAATGTCCATAGGAGAGCTACTACAGTACTTCTCTATCCTCTGTATCTATGCCAAGTCTTCCCTACTTAAAAGTCACAACCACAAAAATGGAGGAAAACTTGTTCACTTCTTTCTTCTGTCTTCTATATAACTTCATTAAGTGCATGTTAACAGTAAAACAATGTCCTTTTCTTCAGTGACATTCTTAATCTACCAGTGTCAAAACAGTTTGCAAAGCAGATACCAGCCCTTACCCACATTTCTCAGACATGTGAAATGAAACATGGAGAAGCTGAGGCCAGAGCCAGAATCCCAGCCCAGAGACTTCTGTGCTATGGTCGCGTTGGAGTCCCCGTCATGCCAGAAGTCATCAAAATCTACCGATCAGAATTCAAGTTTAGATCATGCACCAAAATTATTTAACTTTCTTAGACAACTTAGTAGCTAAGGGAATGTATTAGTGTTATCTAAGAAATGCAAACAAATAACCTTTGCCTCAAGCATTACCAAGTATCTTGGACTGAAGATAAAGCCAATTACACAGTGGAAAAAAACTGGCAGTGTTGAATTTCCTTACAACCATCACAATGTCTGTCTGCTGAGTTGTGACCCAAAGTTCAAGACCATCGGCAAGGTAGCCCTACATGGTGTGTACGCGTGCTTCAGATCATGTTACATGGAGTAGCCACACAGATAGGTAATCTCCCAAAGTGTTTTTTTCTTCTTTTTTTTTTTACCTTCACCAGCTGCTGTACACCTAGGGCCCTAGAAGGTAATGCCATTTCTCATCAACTGCTTTGAATTTCTCCAGCTCCGCCTTCTAACTATTGCCTTTGTCCACTAGAGTCACAGTTCTTTTCTACGGCCTTTAATACCCGCGCACATCACAAGGCTTATTCCCAAGCTATGCCATAAACCCCTTTTTTGGTAGACTGTCGGTGCTCCCTCTCTCTCAGACATTTTCTCCGCTCCTGTAGTCCCTGCAAAGAACTGCTCTCCAGTTCACTGTCCTGTGTTAGGATCTGTGTGGTTTATTCATAGATGTACTTCACGGCACTCAACGGTATCAAACTGCAATCCTTACAGTATGGGGTGGGGGGAGAAATACAGCTGTTCATTCAGGTCCGTGGACATGACACATTTGCTGCAGGTGAAGCTTTTGCCTTTTCACGAGTGCTCCTCAGCAGCTCCGCGGAACTGCTGCAACAGCAATTCTCAGTATGGGCCAATGTTTTCTCCACAGACAGAGCAAAACCCTACTGCCAAAAGAACAATGCACAAAATCTTTGATAAGATCTCTTGCAGAGATTTCCCCCTCCCAAGACACCAGCTATAGGGAAGAAATGCATCGCTCTGTTTCACCTGTGAAGGGGAAACCTGTCTGTATATTCTAACCATCCAGCTGCTACTCGAAGATACAGCGATATATTCAAAGACAAGTTCAGCAATTAACTACCCTGGATGGTTTGCACAACCCTTTTTCTTCTAAAATCTCATTGCGTTTGTTTGTCAGAAGAAATAGGATGGTCAATGTTTTAAGTTCTTCCTGAAAGTATCGGCAGTCACAGAGAAAACCTGATTAAAAACTGCTCGTACCATGTTGCCTGCTCCTCTATCACACGATGCAATGATTTACATTAATAACAGTAGAGTGCAGAGAAGACCTGCTGAGCCTTTAATAAACTTCCTTTTTCCAATCACTTAAAATGTTCTTTAAAGTTGCAACTGAAGTAATACAAAGCCTGCATAACAGTATACTTGACATTTACGATCCTGGCAATAAATCTGACTTTCGCTTTTACAATGTCTGCTTTTGATTAATTGTAAAAAGTTTACTATAAATACTTTAAGAGAAACAGTGGAATGGTTAACAAACTACATTCTGCATGGTAATATCTTAAATTATAATGGAGTAAATGCCTTAAACCATGTACATTAAATTCAAAGTACTACAAAAAGCCAAATGCTCACAAGTTCAACTTTCATTACTATTCTCATTAGGGAATAATTGTGAGGCACCCTGAATTTCTTCTAGCCTTGGAATCTATTAATGTAGTGCATAATTCTGTACACGTTTTAAGTTAAAAGCTCCACTGTTCAAATGTAAGCAATGTTTGTAATGCATCTTTAAACCCCTTATTTTTCATAGTGCAGCATGATTAAGTTAGAACAGCAAGAGACCGTAATCGAGACTTGAAAGTCTAGAAAAAAAACCCACTATTATTATTATTTTTTAGCATGACACAAACGGAACGCAAGAAACGCAACTATGCCAGAATTGTGCAGCAGAAAAGACCCGGCAGCGAGCTGTGTGGGGTGCATTTTTATCACTTGAGGAAACTGTCTAACCTGCTCCTCATGGGTCCTTTTCTGGGAGGGTGCCAAAGCTGAAGGGTAACAGAACTATAATGAACAGCTCCAAATTAAATTATGCTGTTGTAACGTGGCATTATTTGGCATAAATGATTCCACTGCAATTAAGAAAACAGATACATAGCCCACAGCAGGTGGTTGGTGATGTACTAGCACCAGATAAGTTGGCCTGCCGACAGAAAAAAAGGCAAGAGCAAAGACGCTGCATACAGAAGCAGGTCTGCTCTCCAGTACAATAAACATAAAGATGCATTATTAAAAGAGTGTTATCGCAGAGAATTAAAATAAATACTGTATAAACGTTTCTGAAGCGTTTGTCTGACTCGGTGCAGAGACCAGAACCAGATCTGTGTACTGTTCAAATCTCATTAGTACCTCACCAAATAGGTGTGAAATGATGGATGTGCCATGATTTGTTATCTGCCCAACAGTTCACTGTTCTCCTAATTACTGCATGCATCCAAAATCAGCACTTTTAGAAGCTCATTTTGCTTGTGATTCTGCCACTTGTAGACAGTCCTACCACACTCAACAGTTGAAATATATCAGACTTCATAATAGATTTGAAGAAGAGCAACCAAAAGTCATGTTCCCAACACCTTCCATTCTCTCTGGTGGTTTTTGGTTTGAATTGTAACTAATTTTGAACACACAAAAAAGTCGCTTTTGTTGGTATCTCTTTGCCCTAATTGCTTATGAACTTGTAACATTTTAAGATCAGCCATTATCATCAACTTGAGACAGATAAAGTGCTGAACAAGAGAAGAATCAGGTAATTGCTCATTACAGCTGAATACAAAATAAATAAAGCGGGTGTCTTCCAAAAGATCACTAGGCTTGTTTCATCCGTGCATTAACACCCAACGCCAATGCACTTCACGGCTCTTTCCAGAGGCAACTGAAAGCTCTACACAAACACGTGCTCTGTTCCCTCACCCTCTGCTCCCGGCCGTGCGGACAGGTAACGACACAGCACAAGGCAGCAGAAGAGCTCAGAGAGAGCAAGTCTTCAGATGATGTAACAACCTATACGGCCCCAGCGGACAACTTGCTTGCATGTAACAAAAGCCATGCAAACAGGTAAGGATGAACACAGATGCCGGAAGAGTCCATTGAATGCGAATTCTCCAAGAATATGAAAATGAGTATTTTTAAATTCATATAGGTGGACTCAAAGTACTTAAGGTGACTCAAAACAACGCTGAAAACTAGCCCATGCCTTGAGAAGTTTTATATGTTTTATATTTTCCCTAGAGATGCTGAATTATATGAGTAGCTTATTTTTTAATACTGTTGCTGTTGACTGAGATATGCTGCTCTGTTCCCCACATATCACAAAATTATGCTTCTCATCTTCTTTTCCTTCTCTTCATCACATTTCTACAGACACGACACTACCACAAGCTCTTTTCATTTCAGTCTGTCTAATAATTCACCCCCTATTTCAGAACAGAAGTAAACAGCCTCCAGGTAGATGTTTTTCCAGAACCACGCATAGGAGATTTTCCCAGTATGCCTCTGCAGAGCCTGCCATCAGCTGCCATTTGAGACAGGTGAGAGGAACTCTGGCCTTGTCCAGTTTGCAATTCCTATGTCTTGGGAAGACCCCATTGGAGAGCAATAACATGAACACCTGATAAACATCAGGGATTCACATCAGTTGAAGTTCTGAAGGCAAAGCGGCTTATGTTTAGTGCTCAAAACTTACACAGTACAGCTCTTCTCTGTCCTTGAAGAATGTTTATTCACAAAGTACTTCAAAAAGAAACTAACTATTGAGACGTTGACACTGTTTTATCCCACTGCTACCATGAGACGCCACCTTCACCATCAATACCAGAAAACATCAAACAAAACCAAGAATACCTCATGGTACAAGAAACTACAAGAGAAGTGAAAGTTAGCCTAAGACTGGATTCTAATTAGAAAAACTAATTAGAAAAAGCCAAAGAAATTATTAAACTAAAGAAGAGAATCATAAAAAAGTTGCAAGCTGCATACTCTATGGTTTCCCAACTCTTAGGTAAAATAAACCATAAACATATTTTTAACTATCAAGTGTTGGTGTGCGGAAGCTGGTTCTCGCTCCTCCTCCTATCTTGGTCCCTCCTCTTCTCAGATACTGATTTTGAAACCCTCAAGAGCAAGGCTGTGACAATTTTCTCTAAACCTCTTCACATTCATGTACTATGACAGCTCCAGCGTCTGGGGACACTATGTGCATCAGAAATGCAGTTACAGACCCCAGAGGGCAGGAGGCAGAAACTCCTCTAAGAAAAACTCCTGACTGTGGGAACATAATCCTGGACAAAATAAAAAATGCAGTTTTACCCATGCCAGCTTCAGATGAGACTGTGAAACCTACTTGTCAAGGACACAGGAAGGATCTTTCAGTTTCAGTCTCCTGGGGAGCGTACCTTTCTGAATTCTGTGCTTTGGCTTTCCATGTCAGACAAGCAAAGCCTTTCAGTACTTCTACTTTACAACTCACTCCTGACTTCAACACCACAGGTCACACTGCTGCAGTTCAGAGTGTCTTACAAAAGCACCAAGCCACAGGAAAACAGCAGAAATCTGTAGTGGCACAGAACAGCCTTTTTAAAAAGGCAGGAGCCTGCATCATGAGACAGGCTCATAGGGTAACTTAGCTTGGAAGGGACCTGAGGAGGCCTCTAGTCCAATCTTCTGCTCAAGGCAGGGCCAGCTCAGGGGCCAGACCAGGCTGCTCAGGGCTTTATCCACTTGAATCCTGAGAACCTCCAAGGATGAATAACCTGAAAAGAGGTTATAGAGACGTGTGGGTCAGTCTCTTCTCCCAAGTAACAGGTGATAGGACAAGAGGAAACAGCCTCAAGTTGCGCCAGGGGAGGTTTAGATTGGAGATTAGGAAAAAATTTTACACTGAAAGGGTTATTAAGCATTGGAACAGGCTGCCCAGGGAAGTGGTTGAGGCACCATCCCTGAATGTATTTAAAAGGCAGGTAGACATAATGCTTAGAGATATGGTTTAGTGATGGTTTTTGTCAGAGTTAGGTTGATGGTCGGACTCGATGATCTGAAAGGTCCCTTCCAACCTAGGAGATTCTATGATTCTATAATGTAAAATCCCTCCACCCCCTCAGTTTGTTGTCATTCCCAATTCTGATGGGAATGCACTCCCTCATCTCCTCCAGGTCACTGATAAAAATGTTAAACGGAGTGAGTCGCAGCACAGACCTCCCACAGTACTCTACTTGTCACTAGCACCCATTAAGTTAAAACATTAGGTTAGACCAGGAGAAAAGCCCAAAGCAGACAGAAGTACTGGCAGCATAATTCACTGACAGTGCCCTAGGACTGTGGCTTTGCCTGCTCTGCCCTGACACATCAAGCCAGCTCACCTACATTCTTTTTTGCTTCAAGATCCAATCAAGCTATATTCACCTTGGCCAGTATTCAGCAAAAGTCTGTAATAATTGGCTGTCAAGTCTTTCCCTGCTCCTCCACAGCAATCTTACTCACATACAGCAGTTCATGACAGATCATGCCTCACCCTTTATCTCCTCCAACAAAGACGAGAATAATCTTTTCAAAGTTAATGAAAAGGCATCATACGTATATATTATTTCTATATGTAGGTTTCATTAAAAAGTGTAATTTCTTCGTCTTCTCTGCAATACAGAATCATGTAACAGACAGTCCAGTAGTAAGAACCCCACAAATACATCAGGGAGAAATAGAAAGAGCAAGTCTTGCGCTCACTGAAAGGTCCATATTCCACCCCAATAAACTCAGATATTCCTCCAGCAGCAGTGCTGCCCATCACTGGTCTGTGTTAAAACCAACCTTAAAAAGGAGGGATTATTTTGGTTCTCCCCAGGTCCTGCGTCTGGTTCCTCAGGTTGCCCTGCAAACAGCTGTTCTGCTGCGCTTTCAGGAGTGGCGGTAGCACAGCAGCACAAACCAGAAGAGCTTCCCCAGTTGTCACTGGTGTTCGTGGGAACTGAAACACAGGTGGGATCATGGCTTAGTTTATGGCAAGAACCGTTACATAGATAAATTATGTAACGGAATGCAATAACAACTTTGTACAAGCAGCAACAATCTCCTTTAATAATGATGATGCCAATATTTCTTTTATTCAGCCTATATTCAAACTCCAAACCGAGTTTTAGGCAACAATATCAACATTACACATAAAAAATACACACACACACACACACACACACACACACTGCTCCCTGAAAAAGAAAACAACGACTAGGTAAGTCTGTGCATCCTTCACATACCCTCTGTGGCTGCTGGCTGGTTAACCAGTGCAAGGAATTTCATTTTCCTCATGGAGTCAGAACCCTGCTGGGTGAGGAAAATAAGATGCAAAGGAAAAGGAGAGACAAATTTTGCTGCATTTTAAAACCACTACCACTTTTCCAGACACAGAGGAACGAACAGCCTGGATATGGGAGAAAAGCTTTATTAGTGATAGGGTTTTAAGGGCTTCCATCACTTCTGTTAGGGCATTATTGAAAAGTTCAGTATTTCTCAGCTCTGATTTACTTTCCTCTGATTTTTCACTCTGTCTTTTCACTTATTTATGTTCCTAAGAAAGATGAGCCAGTGGACTGCATGGCACAGAATGCGACAACCAATATATTACGGAGGTTGCTGATACTCTCTTACTAGTGCCATTTGCCACTTGCAATTAGTCCAATGAGTAGGATCTCATGTATTTCCAGCTTAGTTTGAGCTATGCACCTTCTGCTTGTTGTTCCTGTTGCTAAGCTCTAGGCTTAGAGGACCTTGCTTCCTTGTGATAGGGGACTCTCCATGCAACGCTGCAGATCACGTAACCTGTGGTGTGACCACTCAAGCTCCCTTACTCCTGTATTGTGTTCCGTTCCAGCTCAACATGTCACCCTCAGCAACCCAAAAACAGCCTGGGTTTTTAGGTTAGCTCTTTGGGGGTCTACAGAGCAAACAAAGTAGTGCTACAAGCTTTGTGAAGGAGTTTCCAAACAGAATTGTTTGTAAACACTGAGTATTTTTGGCGCATTTGGTGAAGTAACAATAACCTTGTCATTCTGCCCCCTCCCTCATCATACTTGCTATTTTACAGAAAGGACGGTCGACTTCCCAGAAGGCAGGACAATACTAGAGCAACATCTTAAGTGCAAGCGCTTTTTAGAGACTACTCAGGCTGTCTTTTACATGATAATTCATAAACATACATTTCAATTTGAGGCACCAGAGGTCTGGTTCCATCCTTGACATTTGTCAGTACAGTGAGACCTCAGTGACGCCTCTAAATTCACCAGCAAATGTCAGTGGCATTAAGGTGGTAAAACCCGAACACCAGCGATTTCTTGATGATGTAGGTGCCTCTCATCCAGCTACTGTGCTTGTATGCCCTCAGCTTTGTAATTCCTAACGCTTACCCAGCTTCAGACTCCATGTTTTTTAAGATTCTGCAATGATTTTAATTACTAGAGCAAGAGAATAAGCAAACACGCTCCTTCCCTTTACTATAAGCAAACTGACTTGCTGCTGCCTTTGCAATGTTCCGGGCATATGCTTCCTAAATAGCCACCATCAACAGAAAGAGCAGCTTGCTGGAGAGAAAGCTGGCTTGGTCCCAAAAGCACTGTCACATCCCAACTTCCTTTCCTCAGAAACTGTTATTTATTAAGAACTTGAGGAGGAAGAGGCATTTTACAGCGCTGCTTTCTCAAGCTCAAGAAAATCAGTTTGTCCAAGTTTCCAGAATGTTTGCATCTCTCCATCTGCTGCAGCTAGTGCTGGCGTCACTGAATACTGACAGCAGGGATCTGCCAATTGCTGTTGACTTGCTATTTTTTGTTTTTGCAAAAAACAAACCGTGAGGACACATTGTTTTTTAAAATGGTGTCACAACATTAAAAAGAAGTATGCTTGCAAAGTGGTCTTTCTCATTCCCTTTGCAAAAATCTCTCTCTTCTTGCAGAATATGACAAAGAGAATAAAAAAATCCCATTTGCTGGTTATTCAAAGCTCCTGGGTGTATCTGCCTTAGGCCTTGCAGAATTGTTAATCCTGAAACCCCTCACTCGAGCCAGCTGTGAGTCCTTCTGCACACCCTGTGGGGATGGGATGTGGATCTGCCACCTCTCTCTCCTTGGTGCAGAGCCACCCAGGATTCGTGGAACAACCAGCTCAAGGGCAGGTAGTGTAATGCCTGGCAGGGAAAGCCCTCAGAGTCAGGGTAAATCAAACATGTATTACAGTACCTGCTTGAAAGGTGCAATTTATGCCACTCCCCAGCTAATCTTGGATCTGGTTCTTTAGCCTTTGCACTTTACTACCTCTTCAGATGAACTGCTTTACTAAAGCATCCTTGGAGTTATGGACATAAAATCATTTGCTCAGTGGAGGTTACAGAAGCTGGGGCACCGGGGCTGTTCACCTGAAGAGTCAATACGAAAACCAGTGCCTGCTCCCAGCCACGCTGCAGCCTGTCTTCTGATCCTAGTCATCCTATGCCCTACATGACTGCAGCTTACTTTATTATCTCAATATTTTTTCTCATTCCTATTAACTGTCTCTTCCCTCTCCTTGCTTGCTGACCTTTTTCCTTCTCTCTGATCTTATCAGAGACCACAACAGTAACAAAGCCCTTCAAACATGCAGAGGTGAAACTGCTTTCCAGAACCTGTCTGTAGTGATTGTGTATTGCATAGAACATGACACCAGTGGGTTTCTTCTGTAGGACCTGGAGAAGAGAAGGCTCTGGGGAGACCTTAGAGCCCCTTCCAGTCCCTCAAGGGGGCCTACAGGAAAGATGGGAAGGAACTCTTTATCAGGGAGTAAAGTGATAGGATGAGGGGTAACAGTTTTAAACTGAAGGAGGGGAGATTTAGATGAGATGTGAGGCAGAAATCCTTTGCTGTGAGGGTGGTGAGCCCCTGGCCCAGGTTGCCCAGAGAAGCTGTGGCTGCCCCATCCCTGGAGGGGGTCAAGGCCAGGTTGGACGGGGCTTAGAGCAACCTGGGCTGGTGGGAGGTGTCCCTGCCCAGGGCAGGGGGTTGGAACTAGTGGATCTTTAAGGTCCCTTCCAACCCAAACCGTTCTACGATTCTCTGACCTAAGCTCGCTGCCACCAATCTCCTCCTTTTGACTACCTGGTGGGTTAACTCAGATCCTCATCTTTACTGTACACTGCTACTGCATGTGAAGTAGCAGCAATGACTGCCTGTGCATCATTTCAAAAAATAACTATATATTAATTAAAAGAGTATTATCCACTCTTAACCATTTACATGAGAAAAATAACATGAAATAAACTCTGAATGTGGTAAGACATGAAAGTATTTTCAGTTGTTCCTAGTACTAAAATAATGTTAAACTGATATTTACAAAAAATGTACTCTATCCTAACCAGCAAAATTGCTCAACATTTTGTCTTCATTGAAAAAAATTTGAACAGCAATCTAATTTGTGGTTGGATAGATGAGCTGTCACACGCTGGATACGCATACACAAGGCTTTCTCTCATATAATGTCAATTGTACTTTTCATTTTGTGGATAAAAATAGCAGTCACCATGTTTAAAAAGTGAAAAGAGGTTTTTCTGGCATCATTATGCAGTAGCAAGGTGTCTAAACAGCTAGTTTAAAAAACGTTTCTAAGATGTTCTGGTCCCAGGTTCAAGGTTTTGGAAGGTTTTGCTCTTAACAGCAGTGAGATACAACAGCTATTGAGCAAGACTAAGGGAGGAGCAGCCTCTTCTGCAATGTCTGACAAGATGAACTGCAAAGGAGGAATCACAGGAAATCCCACATAAGCATGCAATCTCCATGCTGCCAACGCCTGCCATTTAAATCCCGACAACCCGGTGACTAAGGCAATGTTGTCTTGCACAAGAGATGCTGGAGCAAAAAAGGCAGTTAATGCGTCACGCTGGAAATCTGGGATCTGGTTTGTCAGCAAAAAACCAAAAAGTGGAAAAGGTGTGAAGTTCAGTGGTTCCACTTTTCACCCGTGAACCCCCTTCCTTTGTGTTGCGCCCTGATACAGCTGCCAGGGCAGAGCAGCCATACTCACTGTACAGCAGCCTTCCTTGCAAACCACTTGTCTTCCCGATGTATTGACACCGCCTTGCTCAGCAGGATCTCAGTCTGAGACAGAGTCCAGAGGCAATGCCGTAATACTCATGCAAAGACTAACCACAAGTTGTGTCATTAACTCCTTAAAGGCAAATACATCAGACACACAAAGAAACTACATAAAGAATTACGGCCAATTTAAGTGATACAAAAAGTCTGGCTGCGGCAGGGATTGTCTTTTTGTTACATGCTGCAAAATGTCTCACTCAGAAAAGCTGAGCAAGAACTCAAGGTGCAACACAAAAAGAATGCCACTGAATATATTAAATAGTGAGTTAAGGGCTGTTTTGAGTAAATAAGCAGAGAAGATAAATGCGTGCATAATTGAACTGAAGCATCACAAATAAGAGGGAGAACAATTTTTAACTCGACAAAAAGAGAAGAGAGACACTTCTCCAGAGTTTAGACCTTTGTATTAGCACCGACATGTTCTTGGTAAAAGCAATTTTCCTTCTCTCTCCCACTGAGCCATATTTGTCCCTGTTGCTACTATACAGATTTCGACAGAGTATCATCAGGAAGAATCTAATAACAGCTAGTTTGTCATTACGCTTCCCCCAGTACCAAACTGAAGCATGCTGTGTCGCGAGTGAATGTGGTGAAACACTAAAAGACAGCAATTAGGAAAATGGTAAATATCACATCTCTTCCCATTCTAGAACTGGCGGTTTGTAAATCCAGATCTTATGCTGTTTGATCACTGAGTAACTCAGTTTCTGTCTCAATTATTTACTCTAATAGCCAAAGAAGTATTTTTTTAAATGCTAGCTCCTCAAACTTGAACGCAGAAGTCAGTGTATTAGATGCTATGTTGAAGGTAAAGGACAGACAAACTTGATAGCTGAAGGCTGGGGTCTTCAACGTTTTAAGTCATGTTAAGGAAGAAAAATGGTAATCAATTTTGGAAACTGTTCCAAAGTTTTTTACCTCCCCAAAAGAGTTAATATTTAATTTCTAAGCAATCAGGTATTTAGAAAGTGCTGAGAAAAAAGAACATAAAAGAGGACAAGTTGGTTTGAATTAAATGTTAACAAAAGCAAAAAGGAAGACAGAAGGCAAAATGGTTTGAAAATCCACAAGAATATTACAGCTCTCCCCTTTGTTACTCTCTGTAAAATAATTTAAACAGCATCTGTTTACTATAATATTTAATGAGCACCGTAGAGCTACAGTAATCCCAGCACAGGTATTTGCACAAAGCACTTAATCTTGCTATAGTTCTTGACTCTGATAGATCAGCCCAGAGACTTGCAAATGCAGGAAATCACTCATGTGCAGCACTCGGTACATCTCTTGGCGGCCTGGCTCCTGAAGGAGGCTTGCTGAGCTTTTACAGAACGTACTGTCACAGAAAATAAGCAAAGGGCAAAGGAAATAGGGGAAGACGCTGGCCTAAGGAGAGCTATGGAAACTAATGACTGGGCCGTAACATGGGAAAGGAAGGAACAGGACAAAGAACATTAGGTGAGCCAGAAGGGAAATTATAGCCTTTCTGGGCTAATGTGAGTTATGAGGGGGCTCCTCGTGGCATAAGTAGACAATTTATCTTCCTGGAAGAAAAATAAAACAAACCTGTGAGAGCATCTAGCTAATTATGCAATGACGTTATAAACACTGCCTGAACAGAAAATACTTTTTCTACGGGTTGTTTCCTCTGCATTTTCTGCCTGTTTGCCCATGTAACAGCATTCCAAAATCTTCCCTTAGACTGCACTGTGTCATAGTGAAAGAGAATAATTTGGTACCAACATTATAATATCAGTGAAAAAAAGGAGATTTACTGTTGTGGTCCTAAAATCTCTTACTTCTCTACCACGCCTCAATTAACAGCCACGGCAGCAAGGGACTGCATTAGAGAAACTCTGCTTAGCAGTCCTAATAATGCCACTACTGTCCAGTTTAATCTTTCAATCATCAGCACCTAAGCAAGGAATCTCGCTGTTACCATGAAACTAAATACCGTGTTGCAGCTCTTCAGAGTGGTACAGAAAGTAACATTCCTCCCTAAGAGCTGAATGCTCTCACACACAGCTGCGCTGGACTGCTTGAGGGCTCATCACAGCAAGACAACTTTGTCCAGAGACGGTTTTAGACTCCCATAGCCCGACTTACATTTATCACCAAATCTTTTGTTCTGCTTTATTATTTGGATACCAGTCTACCAGGACTTGGGTCATCAACTGATCTCACATAGTTCACGAAATCACTTAGTGCAGGTTTGCCACTTTCCTGACATTGGTTTGGTCTCTGTTTAGATTAGTAATCTCAACCGTAATCTGGATGACTAATCTGGTAAAAATCTCTATAGACAGTTGCCAGTCTACTCAGAAATACAAATTTGAATAGAAATGATATACCTCACAGATATAAAACATCAGAGAAAAGCCACGACAAAGGGCACCCCTTATGTTAGAAAACTGGAGCAGTGAGACAGAAAAGCCTGCTGGCTTTTTCCTGAGCAAACATGAGGATAAAAATGGCTGGAGGTTAATTAGTTTAGGAGTGGAACTTGCTGACTGTGTAAGATGATGTAACATTTAAAAAAAAAGTTTCCTGGCGTGTACGGTAAGAAAAGCCACATTTTAATCCTCTAGAATGTGGATGCAGAAAGTTGTGATGGGGGAGAACCGAAGTCAATAGGGTCACAAGGGTGTTAATCAGGATGCCATTCAAATCAATGAACATGGGACTGCAGATAAGAAAGGCAGTCCTAGTCTTCAAGGGGAAAAATTGCTGTATCAGAGCCTCAAACAATAGCCTGAGAGGTGAAAATTTAAGATGATCTTGTGCTACCACCACTCTGTATTAAACACTTTCTCTCCTTCCTCTTTTTTATCTGTGATCTGCACTACATCCATCTGATAATGAGTCAGAAATGTCATATAATTACACTTCAAAGAGGCTAGTGTAATTGATGACCATTGAAAGCTGGCTTTCCTATAATTTGCTAAAAGGAATGAAGCTCCTCGTGTGCTTTTGGGGGCACCACTAGAGCAGAGATGTCTAATTACTAGGAAGTTCAGTTCAACAGATGTCAACATATCAGCTCTAATAGCTATTTCCTAAGGACAAAGATGTAGTATGGACTGAAGGAGCTCTTCTACACTTGCAAAATTTCACTCTGCCACCTTCCCCAACGTTCAATAAGAGCTACTAAAGAAACCCATGAAAGCCCTAACTCCAGCTGTAGCTTCAGCAGCATTCAACATGTGCTAAATAATGCTTTAGCCAAAGCATTGCTGGTGTCAAGCTGGAAGGGAGGTGGAGCACGTTGCATGGCTAAATGTTTTTTTCATGTGAAATGTCTTGGCAAAAAGGTGTACAGTGAGGAGGAGGAGGAGAAGAAAAACTGGGATATTACTGTTATCACCATAGTTCTTACAAGGAAAAGTAACTCGGTAAAAGTTCAGGAATTTGTCCCATTGAAGAAGCCCATCTCCATGCGGTTAAGATAACTGAGGAAAAAGAATGAGAGGTATCTCGGTGACGAGCAGCCACCTGCCCTCCTACAGGCAATACGTCTTTGGGGAAAAACTAGCTTTTGCACCATTTTCCTTTCTGCCAGGTCTAAGAAAACTGATGATGACTATTTCACCAAACTCTGACCTTACAACAACAGAGGGACACACAACAGTAGGCGGAACCCTGCACAATTTCACACTCCTTGTGCTTTAACTCACTAGAGTCAGTAATGATCAAAGAACAGACCCGAGAGCACACACCCCAAACCTGAGGCTCCTTTTGAACCCACCCAAAAAAAGACTATGATGTGCTGGGCTACCTCTGCTGCACAGAGCAAGTGAGAATATGACTGTCCACAGAATTTCTACACAGAAACCCACCAGCACCATTTCTCTAGTTACTACCCCATTTTTCCCCAACTCTCTTGAAGAAGATATTGTGACTCAGAAGGAAAGTGTGGGTATATACAGGAAACTGTGTTAGATGGTAGTTACAGAGGAAATGACCTGTGCTATTTAGTCTCATTGTGAGGACAAAGTACTCAAAGTAGAAAAAACCAAAGCCTGAGCTGCAAAGCAAAGCACGCATCTCATTAGTATTAGTCCCTGTGCCCTGGCCCACAAGCTGAGCTTTTTTTAGCCACCACCACATTAAAGCTCAATTAAAGTAAGCGCGGGGCTCAGTGAGCTTCCTGAAGAGGTGAGCAGTCACCAGGGTTTTGAGATACTCTCCCTTTCCCCTGGGCCTGCTCCAAGGAGAAAGAAATCATTAAATGATACTTACCCATTTATACCTATTAAATCTGAGTGCTCTGCCATATGCAGAAGCCCTGTACCAATCTTGTATTAAGATAAACAAAGATATGTTTCTATTAATTCTCTCTTGTTATAAGATGCCTACTTTAGAAGAATATCTTTTTAGCACAGAACGTGCCCTTCATTAACATTTATCTGCCTTATTTTCGAGCTAGGACAACGTAACGAGGAGAATTTAAAATTGCATATGGCACTGTATTCGGCAGTGTTGCCCAATGGCTGTCGCTGGAATGAGACAGAGGATTGGCCAGGGTAGTAGCTGCTCCTTTTTCCTTTATTTATTTTTTTATATTTTTATGGATTTGTATTACAGTTTTATCCTTCTCCTAATAGGGAGATAATACAGTATATTTTAAAAGTATCCTGTGTCTATTCATACATTATTGAAAAGCTGAGTGTTAAAGATTAAAGGCAACAAGAGTTACACAGAGAAGCTGATTTTATTTTCTCATTTCTCTCTCTCTTCATTCTCCTCTTCACTTACCCCCTGCAACACACACACACGCAGACACACGCTTCTCTGCTGGCCACTCTGTGTTTCCACAGAGATCATTTAAAATAATCTTACTGTTTCTGTTTATTTCCTTGGCAATTCTCTGTTCACTAAAAGTTTATGTTTTTTAATCTGTTTATTACACCCTTCCAGCTTTATTTCCTAATCCTCTTCTGTTCTTTCTATTTTTGATGTTTTTAAACTGGGAAAGCTGCCTTCTTTCTTCCTGCGAGGTTTAAATGAGTCCTTTAATCATACGAGCGGCAACATGTACTCCCGCATGCTGCACTCACCTTCCGAGGAGCCTTCCCTGACAAAGTGCTTCCTCCCGATCTCTCTTTCCAAGTCTTGCTTACGGAATAGTAAAAACTTAAAAAGTAGCTAACAGAAAGAACAGACAGTAACAAACCCCAGCTTTTATACAGCATTCACGGGCACCAGAGAGAGAGGAGTACAAATGCACTCATGTAGTCTTACACTGAGCAATCTCACAATGAAGGTAAAAAACCCACTCCAAGTTACTAGTGCAAAGGATGCTGCCACAGGCAAGGTTTATGTACTACTCCGGCACCTCCTATTCCTTGTAGCCACTCACTCACTCACTCTTAAAGCAATCCTCAGGACACGGCCACGGCCACTCTCCTGTCCCAGTCTTACTCACCCACTTGGCGTAAGCCTTGTGCATTTGTCCTATTAAACTGCAAAGGTACGTCAATAACGTTCATCAAGTAAAAACAAAAGCTCTCATGTAAGGCCTGATAGGACAATGTTTTATCCTCATTTGGCAGAGGTGGAAAATGGCTATGCAAGCCCATGGAAATTTAGCCTTATGTACCTAAGGAAATGCAGTATGTAAATGACTTTTTATAATACATTTTTTCTTTATTTTACCGGTGCATGAATCCGGTACAGATTCAACTCAAATTATATTAACCTTGTAATACTGCAAGTCTAAATGACTGCAGACAGCAATGAATACTGAAGTAAAGTAATTTCAGAGACAAACCAAATGACAATATTACTTCTCAAGATCAGGATGTATCGATATAACTTTTTTGTATGTGGAGTGTGCCAGATTTACAGGAGATGTGACTATATTGTTCTTGCTTTCCTTCTCAAGTTGATAAATACAACTGTGAAGAAATGGGGGCGGTTTCTTTCTGGAGTAAAATCCTGCCACACCAATGGCCCAAAATAATCAAGTGATATTATTCAGTCTCCTTTTCATCTCCATAGAGATTAGCAGTATTAGAGAGGGAAACACAGCTTTAATTAGTCCGGTCACAGAAAAGGAAAAATACATGATGGCTCTTGCAGATAAATCAAGGGAAAGATATAAATTGCATCTCAGAAGGTGAATGGTAATTTTCTCCTGGATCTCAGACTAGGTAAAATCCATTATACTACTTAAATCCTGTAGCAGAATAGCTACGTGCTTGTGACTTAACACTGTGAGAGTATTTCTAAAATACATGTACTGATTTCTCGGTTTGGTGAATATCAATATGTGTAAGCCAAATAGTTACTGAGGCAAACTTTAGGCTGCTATTTACTGTGAAGGACAATCCATCTTAAAATTTACCTTAATATAGCAAACATCACATGGTTCCTAAATTATTGAAACATGCCCCAAGCACGAGGTATTTCTCTAACTCCAAGTTAGCTCAAACGCTCAGTACTCTTACAGACCTTGTATCGCACCTGACATTGCGCTCGCTCGTCTCTCTTTTACTTGTGCACTTGTTCAGCGAAGCTAAACTTTACAGGCAGGTATTTCAGAATCTGCTTCTCTGGCAGAGATCTCTCAACCTCTTCTTCAGGGCTTAGTGTTTGAAACAGATACACCACTGCTGCTTTCTAATGCAAATCCAAACTAGCCTACGTGGAATGTGATTAGCCTGGGCCAGTCTCCTGGGCAGAAACTCCTCAGCCTGCAATGTTACGGAGCAGATACAGATGGCTTTTGAGAGAGATGATCGGGATGAATCTGTTAAAAAGGAAAGTAAAGCACAATTAATGATGGGATTCAAAATGTAAGAGACATAGCCAGGGCAAGGATACAGAAAGGCCGTGAAAAAGACAAAACCGTACCTGAACTTATAGTGAACCCGTGTCGCAGTACTGCTGCAATGGCGGGGAGAGCGCACAAAGTGCCTTCGCTTTTCACACAAGCAGCTTCGCAGAACAGCTCCATCTCTGGAGTTCACTTGGCACAGTGCAAAGCTACATCTGGAGGATACATATCAACCTTCTCCTGGGGGTTAGGAGCGCTGGAAGCGCAGCGGGTTTTGCTCATCAGCCTGTTAGCATGCCTGCTTCCAGCAAGAGCAAAAGTTACCAGAGGCAGTTAGCCAGCAGAAGAGCCCCTTGCTCTGCAGCTGCAGGAGGCTTCTCACGCCAACGATACCGCTGGCTAGCACGCTACACCCGTATTTTGCTCTAAGGGTTGCATTTGGCCCTTAATTACGTTGTGGCATTAAAGTCTGTGGAGACCTGAGCAACTAGATGTAAAACTATGACAGTTATAAAGCCCTGAAATACGATCACACGATGTGACTGCAGGACTGACAGAACAGCCCCAATTATAACTTTGCATGTGAACGGTGCTTTGTACCATGAAGCTGCTCCTCAGCTGTTCCGCGGCATCTGCCTAGAATGGTTTGAGGATACAGAAAACATTTTAAATCCAAACCAAAGTAACTTCATTCATTACGTAAATACATTTATAATAAGCGTGGCTCCACCAGGGCTCACGGGAGAGAGAACGGCGCTCTCATATGGTTCCATCAAAACTACATTATGGAAACAGAAGAGCACAAAGGGAACCAAATGCACACGGCCTATAAACAAACAGTAATAAACCAGCATTATTAAGGCAGTGAATCCAAGCCCTGGAAAAGTGAGGAAAAGCCAGAATTCAGCTTGTTTTTGTGATGACAATCTGCCCCTGCCTCCTGCATATATGTGGTCCAGAAGAGTTTTCACGACATGAATATTCACTTCGTCCTACAGGATCCCTCTGTCTCTCCGAACGGACAATGTTCCCTGAATAAGCAGCAATTCCATATTTTCGCCTTCTCCTAGAGATCCAGTGTGCCAGTCTATGCTTTATTTACTGCATATTGCACTGAAGACAGAATTATTCATTTTTGCAAAGGGTTTTCTCTGGCACTGACAACGTAGTATCTGAGAACTTCTCAAATATTAATGACATCTGTTTGCAGGACACGCCTGTGAGCTGAGACGCTGTGTAAGAAGGTAGCTTGTTTCGGACTGGGCAGCAGTCAGCCTTTTAACAACCTTACCAGCTCCAGCCAGGAAAGCAGGAGGTGCTCTCGTGAGACAGATAGCCGGGACGAGAGCCTTCAGCTGGGAGAACAAGGGAAGAAGTGTCTGTACTAAGGGTGTGGGGCTGTGATAAGGAAGCAGTTTTGCTTGAGACTTGCTTGACTTTTGTGAAAAATTAACACTCAGGCAAAAGAAAACAGAGTGCGAATCCCACCCTGAAATGAAAAGCAATCCACCTTGCTTTATAAGCAGGTAGACGGGTTGTTACAGCCCACTGTCACCCCATTTTTCACATGTAGAAACTGAAACATGCTGAAATAAGGACAGATAGTAGCCACCAGTGTAGCGTATGCAATTTCGCACCTGGGTCTTGATTTTGGGGAACGCCTGCTGCTTCATAAACCATTATAATATTCAAATTGTAACATCTAAATAGCTCATTTTCAATTGTGAGAACACAGTGACTTTGCCAATCAGGCCCCAGGGGTTCAAGGCAGGTGATCGGGGACATGAGATTAGCGACTCTCTCTCAGATTTCTCATCTCACCTACTCACGCCTCTGGCAAAGGCTGGAAACCCACTCCAGGGGTGGCATTCAATGGCCTTGAACGTGAGACAGCCCTCCAGCAGGCGCCCGTCACCCGCTACACCACCTCCAGGTCCCACACCAGAAAAGCGCAACAACGCAGGAAACTTTAGCTACAAATGAGGCAGGGAGCTGCCGCACAGCAGCAGCCATGCCTACAGCATCAGGTATTAGGCATGTGACACTGGCCACTCTAAAGGTTGTCCTACACTGTGTGCTACAATGGATTAACCGTCACCTTAGATTACTATTAGTAAAACTAATATTGAATAAGCTTTCCTTTAAATTAATTCAAAATGTTGGATAAAGACTTCTTCCTCCCGTGTCCTCTCAATGAAACCCTTTCCTGACAAATGTTTTTTTAATCTGAGCTGTCATCATTTTCCACAGCACAGTGATAAATACCTTAGTTTGCTTCCACTCTTGATAAAAATATAAATTTAGTATTGTTTTGGTAATTACACGGGTAGAATTATATCAACTGATTTGTATAGGTCGGTAATACCAGTAGTACCACAGGCACCTTTAACATCTCCCATGGGTGGAAGATCCCATTGCCTTGCTGAGACACAAACTACAAAAGCACCTCACGATTCTCCATGCGCCTGCTAAAATAACCCCCCTGTTACAAAGACCCCCTTGTTTTCAAGAAATAAAGGAAGATTTCAGCCACTGCTGCAGAACCAAAAGCCTCCCATACCGGGACAGAGAAGTTTGACAGTCAATAGTCCACTGTATTTGAGATCCAGCAGGTTTTAACAGGATGGATTTAGGCTCTGCTCCCTTACGCAAGCCAACAGAGTGAGTGCATGCGGAAGGAAAGGTATTAAAGAGAGAGAAGTTCAGAGCAGTCACAGCATCCCGTGCTTTTCTCCATCTCTCTCAGGGACAAATCCAGCTTAATTCCTCCCGACAGCAACACACTCCTGCTTGGATTCGTGCTCTTTTCCCAGCAAGAGAGGGGAGGCCTCCTCTCTGCTGTGTGGTAACACAGCCAGTCTCATCACATATTCACGTCAGCTCTCATTGAAATTCGGGAAATAGCTACTCAGTATAAGGACAGCATAATTAATTAGAAGGTCATGTACTGTATAGTAAGGAGTAGATTTTTTGAAAGGAAGAGGGCACTTACATCAATGCGTAAATGCCTGCCTTTCTGTAGTTGGAGGATGCTTTTTTTTTAAAAAATAAAGGAATGAGTTAAGGCTGGTTACAAAAGCTGATGTATCCAATTTTTCTTACATGGAGAAAACCAACTGCAACTAACGGGTGAGTGACCACTACTTAATTGACAAAATTATTTTTTTTATGTACAGGGTAATTTATCAACACGAATTTCATTGCAGGGAATGGAAATTGGATGAATGAAAAAATTTAGAGTATTACAGGATTTTCTTCCTCTTTTAAATTAAATTTTCCTTTGGGGTCACTTCAATTTGCTTGCGTTCCTTTAAATTCGAGGACCAGAGTACTTATATTATGCACTCTACTCCTCATAGTCTGGCAGGTTGCTGACTAGCAGCTGTAAATATATAGTACACACATATACACACACACACGCTGCATGTATAGTGTCTATACAGAGTTATATATATATATGTTTAATGACAAATCTTGCATAGGGCAGGAGGTGAAGAATAGTCACTTGGGGAAAAATCTGAAACTCAAGGAAGAAAACGAACTACAACAAAAAATATACTTTGTTATTGTAAAGAGTTTGTAAAAGCAGCTGAAGAACCTACTCGCATAACAACCTTGAGTGAGTGCCTGTAAGATTTACTCTGGATAAGTAAAGATGAACGAAAGAGCTGTGAGGTAGGTTTAAGCAAGACATCACTGTTAAACTGTCTTGTTAAACAAACTACCTGTCCTGAAAGCCTTCAGCTTCATTGACAAAAATACTGAGAAAAATCAAAGCCCACCCAGCTGGAATAATCAGCTGAGAGGACTCAGAGGAGACCGAAGCCAGACAGGCTGGATGAACAGATGCCTTGAAAAATTACATGTAGGAAACAGGTAAGTGATGGTGAAAAGCAGTGGTGCAGTGTGAGTCTCGGGAACTCATCTGAACACCTTCATAAAAGCACTGCAGGCATGGCTGGTTCTATTAATGAAGCTTTTTAATGATAATCTCTACATTGTGTTTCTTCTCTCTGTGTGAAGGTCATTCTATTAAACAGTATAACACGCCAACAGATCTTGCGCACAGATTTTGCTTTTGCTTTTCTTTCCCATCTTCTCATTCTGAGTATAAAGGTGTTAACAGTTGGGTGACTCACTAAGTGGAAATGGATGAGAAGAGTCATCTTTTCTCCTCCAAAATGCAATGCTGGAGGAGTCACTTGAGTGCACTGAAAGAGTAATGCTGTTGTAGACTTACCATCAGCTGCGAGTTCCTTAAAAATGCTTAACTTTACTTAACTAGTAAACAATCAGGTCAAAATAGACGCAAGGCAGCAACTCTCCCCATTCTCCACGATCCCAAATCCTCCAAAGGTTGGATGTACCGGTGAAAGAGGTAATGGTCTCATTGAAACCTTTTCTGTTGCTTTTTGGGGGAATCTGAAAGGGAGTATTGTAAGTAAAAGTTGGACTATTTTTTTGTTTTTTAAATGAGAGATTGTTATCTATGCAGGTAATATATTTAAAGAACTTCTTGTTCAAAAGAAAGCTATTAATCAAGAATTTTTTTCCTCCTCTGGGAAGACAAGAGAAATAAAAGGTTTATTATTTCATAGCCCCCAGACATCTGGAGAGGAATGCATACAGTGTTAAATGTCCCTGGGGCAGTTGGCTGTGTGTAATGTTACTTTATACAATATTAGGCCCAGCAGGATGAGAAACAGCTAATTGTCCTGGGCATATGACTTGCGTTTTGATACATCTTCAAAAGGAGACACAGCAGGAAGCACATACCTTTTTATGTTTGAAAAGGTGGCATGAACCTGAAGCACCTGGGGTTCCTGGGCTTTCTGGGTATGTAATGCAGTCATGGGATGGTAATTATATGACATATATATATATATATATGTATATATAAAATAAGGAATTATTGCTTAGCAGTTAAGTAAAAAGCAAGATTTTGTGCAGAGGTGTTTAAAAGTAAGAATGGATGCAGAACAGTTTCCAGTTTACTCTGGGGCATCAAAATATTTTGTTTTCTCTTGTAAAAGAGAGTGTCTTTACATACGGAATTATGTGAACAATCCCCCAGGAAGAAGCATTCAGTTGAAAAGCTGAAATAGCTTTTCCGTGCATGTTAATTCCCTCTTCGAGAGGGAATGCAGGACAGGGAGCACTTTAGAAGAAACTTCTATTTACAAGTTCTAATAGCTTTGTACACGATGATTTCTTTCATGAGACATCTCAACCACTTATAATGTATTCTTACATTTTCAAATATCAAGCAAAGTAGTGACAGATGCTGCGAAGCAGCCGAGGAGATAGCTCTCTCCCTGTGATTGAGTTATTATGTATTGCATTAGATAGTGCTGCTCAGCTGAGCTTTTGAAGGTGGAAGGTAAGATTAACAGAGGAGGAAAAGCTTCTTATTAATTAAAGTGATGCACTGCCAATTGTAAGGGCGATCAAATATTGGTTCAGTCTTACCACTGCTGCTTACTTTTAATAGGTATGAGTATATTTGATAAAGATGATGGAACTGCCCAGCAGAGCAGAGGCTGGATGCAAAGTCCCAGCCTCGCCACTCACCTCATTTAAGAGCAGATTTGTGCAGACTGACAAGACAAAGACTTATGAGGAAAACAGTTCAACAAGTGCAAAGAGACCGTGGTACTGAACCTGAAAAACAAAACTGCTCATTACTTGAACAGTGTAACAAGGCAGTTTACAAGCAGTATGCTTATTTATTGTAAATGCTGCAGCTAAGCTAATGATTTTTGGTTTAGTTGGAGTTCAGATTCTCACTTTCATCAGCATTATCTTGCCAAATATGTTCCCAAGCTTATTGTAATTTAGGATTTGACACCAGCAATTGCCTTTTTTTTCCCCCTCAAAGGATGAATTAGTTCACAATAAAAGATGCATATTAGACAATTTATTATGCTAATGACTTGCAGAAAAAAGCCAAATTACCTTGATGGTGGATTATATTGAACAATAAAAAGCCACACTCGTTGCAATTCTCAGTGAACGCATAGTTTAGCTGTAGTTAGCTACGGGAAGTTTCCTGGTAACAGTATCCACATTAGAGACAAACAGACATGCATTAGCAGTAACACATTCATAGTGAAACAATGCAGACAGATCTCACATTTGTAATTACGTCTCATTACCCTTCAGTTGTCATTTTTAGCTCAGCTTGGAAGCAAAGCTTGTGTGATACGGCATATGGTGCATGCGCTGGCATTTCCTACCTGATTATTTTAAAATCTATCATCTGATTTCAACCAAACTGAAAGAGAAGTTGCGACTCAAAAGATATTAAGGTTTGTACAAATTTTATGCAAATACGGAGTCAAATAGAAGAGAAAGATTACATTAATGCTCCTCATTGATATAGAAGCCTGGCCTGAAAATATGAACCAAGAGGAAACAAAGTGTCCTGCGTTGCTCCCAGAACCATTATTCACTTTGAGCTGAGAAATATTTCCTATCATATGCTGTGTGCCTGGCCACTTCCGCTGACCTCCCTGAGAACTGGGGACATACACATTTCAGGGCACAGGGCTATTAGTCAACTGGAAAAGTAGGAGAGAGAGTTGCTGCAATGTAATATCTACACATCATTAAGCTTACATAGGGATAAGGATATTGGTGGAGAGAAACATTTTCAATGCAACCTTGAATTGACAGATGGATTAACATTCCTAACTTCAGTAAATGCAAGATTACACGAAAAATTTAGATGAGACTATCAAGATTATTCTTTCAAGTTGGATCAATAACAAGATTCAATCAGACACAGAAAAAGCTGTTCTGTGATAATGGCAAGAAATAAAATAATCAGTCTTAAGTGAACAAGAAAACAAAGAAATCAATGTAACTGGAGGAAAAATAGAAAGTGGTCTGAAAACTAATCCTGCACCAATTCTATCAAACATACTAACAACCTAAATCAGAGAGAAGACGACTCTTCCAGCTTCTCCAGCACTAAGAAAAGCCAGCAGCAGCATCAAAAGGCTACAGTGCAACGAGATTTGACCACACCTACTTACAAAATGAAAACATGTCCCTTCCAGCAGATGATTAGAGGGATTATTACCAATAAGAATAAAAATAAATGCCACTTCAGAATCTGGTCAGTTGAGATTTCGCAATGCACATAATCATGGTGGTTTTTTCTCCAATCACTGCAACTCTTACCTAGTACCTCTGAGTTAATCGCCCCGGCATAAACATTGAGCTTATTTTCAAGTGACTAATTACAACTCACTTTGTGTTTGCACTTATGTAATCCGCACTGCTGAAATTAAGCTTTTATATATTTAATTGTTACTCATTTCCCTGTTTGGGGAAAAAAATAAACTAGTCAAAGCCTGCATCTTCCTCCACTGGTTGTTGTGCACACACAGATCTCATTGCTGTGACATGGGTAGGCAATGCCGTCACACAAAAAGCAAGGACAACGCTCTGGAGTTGGGTTAGAGACTAAGGTTTGCGTTAGCAGTGAAAGTTCAGCATCACTGCAATAACATCAAAAGATGGAGCTGCAACTTCCTGGTTCTGAACTAGCATATTACGAAAATGAGCATTTTCAGTGTGTTCTGTAGCAGGAAATACTTTATCTGCTAGCAAAACAACAGCTTTTGTAAATGATTAAACTCTCAAGCTTCTTTTCAGCATTTAACAAGCTGTGAAAGTTGTTTACAGTGTTGGATGTACAGCACCATCGCTTTTATCCTCCAGTGTAGTGACAAAGATACAACAGATATGAAACACCATCTTCTTTTCCTTTGTATCATTGCTCTACACTTTGTTGAAGTATGCCATATGAAAAAAATCCATTAGACAAATAGTGACCCAGGACGAATGTAAAGTTCAACATCATAGAATCATAGAATCATAGGGTTGGAAGGGACCTCTGGAGATCATCTAGTCCAACATCAGTTTGTAGGAAGAACTACCTATTTCTTTTGTGATTATCATTAGTAGAAAAGGTGAAAACACCGAGAAGAGCGGCTGCAGCATTAGAGTGAGTAGGATTTGGGGAAAGCTGTTCCAAAATGCAGACTCTGAGTAACGCTAAGGCCTGGTCTGCATGGGGTAGGTGCATTTTCCAACACAGAACGTGAGTTAAGAGGGATGACTTTTTCACTGCCTGAACACAAGTATGAGCCTTTGGACCCCAACACAGCAGCGTTCACGTGGAAGGAACCTGCCCAGCCAACACACGTACTCTGTGTTAGCGAAGTACTGTTTGACCAGGGCAGGTATACACCTGGAGATTCTGCCATTATGGGCGAAATGCATCCAGTTTGGGTACACCCAAAGAAGTATTTTCCAGTCTAGACACGACCCCAGTTTTGACAAAGCCTCATTTTCCGCTTTATGATAAAACCCAGTAACTGACAATTTCCTGATTTCCCTAAATCCCACTCCATCCCCCCATTTCAATACATGATCTAGTAACTTGTGAAACGATGAGTAATTTTATTATTCATGGATGTGTCCATATCATTCACATGAAAAACCACAACACAGGCTGAAGCATATACTGCAAGGAAAAAAAACCACAAACATTTAAAAAATTCAACCAAAACCCACAAAAATACTAAGAAGAAGCTGTGACTAAGACAACAGGCACAGATTCAAGCCCTCAGCTTCCTGCTCTCAATACTGCATGACACCAAGCATGTCATTTGAGCATGCTGTGCCTGGTTTCCCAAATCTAAAACAAACACAACAGGCACTAAGATGCTGCAAGTGTATGTGGAGAGATTATTTTGAAACCTGCTTCCTTTTCCACCGGTTTCCATGGAAAATTAGCATCTCCCTCTGCTAATGGTGCTCATTTTGCTTAAGGCAGGCAAGCTCAGTGAAAAACAAAAGAAAGTTCAAGCAAGAAAGTTAATTTTTCTGTGTACAAAGAGCAGAGCGTATGGGGTACGGAGGAAAACGGCAACAGTAAGTTTGACAGTCCAGGCCAGGGGAAAAGGCATTTGGCTGCGGCCATTCCCTGCCCTGGCACGTACCTGTGAGGGGTGGAATGCCTCCCTCACACTTCCCCACTCATCTGCATTTCTACACTGGCCGGCACTCAGCTCTTCCTCTCTTCGGATGAGCCGCTCGCAGCTCACAGCTCCTACCACTTCCCTGCACCCCTTCCTTCCAGCAGTGGAGGGGGAGGTTCTCTTTCCATGCTGCAGTGATGCCAGCGTGACTTTCCTTTTGTTAACAGTTCCCTACTCACTATCACGGGTCAAGGCTTACCCAGAAAGAGGCGTATGAGGGTTCAACCGCATATTTGTATGAATTTCACTCCTTTCCATAAGCAGATCCATCCTGCCTTACTCTAGCCATCTATAGATTAAACATTTGTCAAAACTACTCGCTTAAGACTTGCTCACTGCTGAATGGAAAGGGCAGCTCAACTCACCTGACTTAGAACAATTTTAATGTGGGATCAATTGTCCTGCAGAAAAGTTACCCTTCCATCGCTTACGGAGGCTGCCTAGAGATTAATTTAAGACTTCATGTTTAATGCAGGTGATGCGGAATATGAAATGATTTTCTGGCCCTGTATTTATTGCCCTTTTGTGTCAGAGGTACAGCGTATTTACTCTTAGACAATTAGGGAGAATATGATTCAATTAAATGTACAAAACTGGGTAATTCGGAAAGTTAAAATATGATGGCGTATCACGGCAGCCACACAGTGCTATTGATAACAACGGTCTTGATTTTCAGTAAAGGAGTACCGAAGCTGTGCTTAAATGCACCATTCTGAATACAGCATCTGCTAAGAAACTAAGAACACAAGAGCAGCTGTATTTAGGGAGGCTATGGGCCATCTAACCCAGTGGCACATTCACAGAGAATCTGGGAGGTCTCTGTATTTTAAGGAAACATATGCCTGTCTTGCCTGTCCATCTGTACTTTCTCTCAGATCCTGCTTCATTCTCCTTTCAGGACTGGTCATTCAAGCTAGGAACACACACTAAAAGTTTGACAGAAGTAGATCCATGCTAAGAAGTTCTAACTACAGCTAAAAATAGTAATAAGCCACACTGTTCGTTTAGTATGCCAAGTATATGCCATGATGACCACTGATGAATTTGCCCTTTATTTCACACATGCAGCCAGACTTTCTCAGGGAAACATGCAGAGCAAGCAAGCATGTTGGAGGCAAAAGGCCTCAAAGATGGCCAAAATCCAAGCATTTAGCCTACAATTTAGATCATGACAACAAATACTGATGGTTTGAACTCCCTGAGCTTTTCCTCCATCACCGTTAGGACCAGGGAAGCAGGGAGTTACCAACAGGAGACAAGGAGACTTTGCAAAGTGTCCCCTTCGGTAACATTGATCGGTGTGGCACGTATTGCCACATGGCAGGATGCTGCCACATCCCCATGGCTGCACAGCATGATTCCCCTCCCTGGCATTTAATTCAGAGCTGCATCCACCTGAATCAGAGAGGTCCGTCTGCTTAAAATGAAAGATGACATTTTCATGAAACCAAATAAACCCAGGAATGGCAGATGGTGTGTATGTGCAGGCAGGGAGGTGGAGGAAGGAGAGAGTGGTTTAAAAAAAGTACCTGCCCCAAATACAGTGCAAACTACAATCAAATTACAAGTATTGGGAAAGTGAAGGGAAGAGAAGGGAAGGAAATACTCCTCTGACAAAGGTACATGGAGAACCCTCAAGTGTAATCAGTGTGATAAGGGTGTAACTCTGTGGATCCAGCAAGCAAAAAAGACTCAGATAACCAGGTAAAATGGCATACCCAGGGATTATGCACTTCATGGTTCATATCCATCAGAGAAAACGTGCACGAGCTGTGCTTTCCAGAAAATCTCCATGCAGATTTGCAGCAGAGCGTTCAGCAGGACAAGTTACAGTTGATAAGCCCAGAGGCAGCAGTCAGCAAATGACATGTTTGCCTAGTGAAAGCCTACCTCAGACTGCCTTCCTCTTCTCTCTCTTTTTAAATACCCGCTCACATTTAAGCAGATGAAACCCATTGACTGTCATAATGTGCAGGCTACACTCAAAAATATTGACAGTGTTCAAAGATCCTAGTAGTTAAGTTGATTTTTTTGGGAACATGTTATATAATCTCAGCAAATCCGTCAGTGTCTTGGAGATCACCATAGAAACAGGCTGACAACTCTCAGTGCAGGAGGAAGAAGCCCTGATGTCAGCTTGGAAAAGATGCTGATGTGACTGGTCAAACACAGGGACCTCCCTCCCTCATTTCCAGCATCGTGGACTCCTGGTGCTCGCTCGCTCTCAGCCTTTTGGCTGCAAGATCAGATGGAGGGTTTCCTACTCCACAGAGCAATACCTAAGGCACTGAATCATTTTCTATCAAAGAGAATAAGACATTGAGGCTCTATTCCAAATTAAAGATCACAAAACAAAAATAGCTAACTTGCTATTTCTGTAAGAAAAAAGACTGCTTTACCTATCTGAATTGCAAAGCAGTGGGGTTCCTGTGCACTTGAAGGTGCAGTGGTTGCTGCCATTACCCCTTTTTTGGTACTGCCTGGTGCATCTTGGGCCACATGAACAGAGAGAAATCACACAACCTATGAGGCCTGAGGCTAGAATTGCTCTGCTGAAGGGGTAAAAAAGGGGTGAAAGAAATGCTTAACGTTACTCAAGGGGCCATGTACTTACTAGGAACTTCTTACAGCTCCTCCATTACTTTATTTTTGGTGTTGAACTAGAAAAGTTTCCATGGGCTTTGTTCCTTGCTGAATTATCTTCCTGGACAAGAACCCACTTTTCAGTGGCATTCACATCATGTGAAGTAGGAAATGTGTGTGTTTCCATATAATTCTTCAAATTAATAAACAAAAGATGAATTGATTGAATTAATAATTCATAAATACTAATTGTACTTGAATGGAGAGCTAGCCAACCATTGCCCTGTTTACCTGAAAATATATTCCTCAGCTTAAAGTATTTCTCTAAATTTTGATTTGATGACAGCAACTCTTTTAATCACTCTCATATTTTTATGACTTCAACTTAAAACCACTCTAATCCTTCAAAAAGAATTGACATTAAGTCAAACAAAATGATGAATTTCTTTGCACTGCAGTAAGTGCTCATAGGCTCAATATATCTCAAGCTTAAAGATTTCTTAGACAAAGCTTGTCCCAAAGTGAATTCAGTTTAAATACGTATTTGCACAGTAATTACGGCTCAGTACAATTTAAACTCTAGAAAAATATACAAAAATATCAACGGGTGGTACTAAATGCCAAAACACAGCAAATTTCATTTTGTTTCATGTTATTTTCCATGTTTCAATGTGTGGTCACAAGCTCAGTTTAATTATATTTCACACCGCTATCCTTGAAATGTTTATTTTCTGTACGTTTAGTTCCATAGTCCCAAATTTAAGCATGTTTTAGAATAGTTACCAATGCATGATGTTAACTACAGCAGAGGTCCACAGAATTCCTCACAGCTTTTTTCCCGCATCATTCTATTACAGCCTATGATTACGCTTATTGTGCTTAATGATAAATTAATGTTATAACACAAACACAGCTGTATGTTTTACTTAAATATGTTGCTATGTTTGATTTCTTTTAGTGAATTAAAGTCATTCAGGGAGGCATGCAGAGGCCAAGGTTGAAAAACCTAGTTCCTGTGGAAATCTTTACTTACGCTACGGCTTTAGCTGGAGAAACCTTTGGGGAAATCACAACATAAGCAGATGACTTTCAGTATTTATACAATAATTCATTACTACAAAATAAGAACTCTGATTCTTTCTCAATGAAGCTGTACTACGTCCAGTTTTCACAGACACAAACGTTCCTATTTCCCTTCGAAAGGAAGGTCACTGGTCAGTGACCAACTGAGTCACTAGATTTAACCATTCAGCATGTTACTAGTTGCTCACCATCCCTTCAGTTGAATGTTTTATCTGTTAGCACCTGGAATTTTGAGAAGAGGGACCAGGTGATTAGGTAGGGGAATCTGGTAAGAGTTTGAATGATGCTGTGGCATGTGGAGCAGTGTTGATTACAACTGTGGAGATTTAGGGCTAGCACACACTGTTTTGATGGGTGGAAGTTATTCCCTCTAAGGCCCACGTGGCCTGGTGTCAGAATGTCTTTCTGAGCTTATGGGTTGACTGAAAGAGCAACCAAATCTACTCTTCACCTACCTCAGACATTCTGCTTTCACCCCAGTGTTAGCGTTTACCATTGGTATGTAATACAGAGTTATCGTGAAGTTTGCTAATGAATTCACTGCTCATTATCCCTAACTGCTCTGGAAATATGAAGCAAGCTGAAGTAGAGAAAAATCATCTCCCCATATGAACCATTCCTACACACGGCCATGCTGAATGACAGCTAATACTATTGGTTCTTCATTTCATACGGTACAAATTATTTAGAAGTTAACAGTATACTAAAACCAGGTATAGTCCCCTGGATCTCTGAGCAAGCCCATATAGGGCTCCACGCTGCAAGTGGAAGGGCAAACAAGTACAAGGTCCAGAGCTGCAGATTTACAGACATAGTGGGCTAGGAAGGCATTATTTCTGAAAGCTGCTTGATCTTCACCCATTTCAAACCTCAGCAAGCCCAAAGTTTAGCAGTTTAGAACCATCAAGTTTAATAACTGAACATACATGTTTCACTGATGAAAAAAGCACTCCTTAATAAGGTGTAGAAGTTAACCTATACTGCAGTAACTTATTTATGAGAACAGCAATGGTAAAATTGATAAATCTTACTGGAGCAAAAGCCCAACCTCCATAAACACATTCTGGAAGATGATTTTGCTTTTTGCCTTTGGATATTTTTAACATGAAACAAAATAAAACAACCATATGAACATGAAATTATCCTTGTCGTCGTTCCCTCACACCTCAGAAAAATGTGTCAGTATGGTAGTATGTAGTACTGACCTGAGTGTTCACTATAGCAGTTACGATGAAACCACGTGGGCTATCTTGGCTGGATCTGACACAGCAGACCAGATCATCTGGCCTGCAACTCGTTCCTTGGTGGCCTTTTTATAATGGGTGGCTCTGGCATAATTGAAGAACAGATAATAGGCTTGGCAGATTCTTTTGGATCCTTTCTCAAGTGCCCTGTACCTCTTCCCCTCTGCGTGACCAAGAAAGCACATCTGGTAATAAAATGCAAATAGCCTCTTGTCATATAATGAAGCGCACCCATGCTCATCTAGTTTGTCACTGGGGCACCTTCTGTGTCCCACAAAATGACAGATGCAACAGGAGATGTAGGCAGCTTCGCCTAATGAAGGGCGATCCTTCTGTCAAAGGAACAAAACTGTCCTTAATTGTATGACTGAATGCAGACTTCACAACTGGCAAGGAACAAGTGCGTTTTTGACAGGGCAAAACACTCGCAATCATGCGACACGGGAAAAACTTGAAGCTTCTTTGAGAAACAATCTCCTTTTTGGAGGGTATAGAGATGTGGAAAAAATAGCGAGAGCAAGAAAATAGGGAATCGTGTTTGGTGGTAATGACAACTTGTGTTATTTTTTGCTATATAGAGAGATGGAAAAAAAGTATTTGCTGATACTTGTGGCAATCAACTTATAGTCTACTATATTCAATTTGATTCTCCATATGTCTTAATAGACCTGACTACGGATATTATTACTGGCCATAAATACTAAACTAGTCTTATCCTAAGAACAGCAATAATATTCAGCTATAATGTTCAGCTCTCACCCTATCTGGCTGTGAATTTCACAAGTTGACTATATGTACTCTAAAGAAATACTCCTTCAATTTATCTTACTTTACCTGCCATCAATTACACAGAATTATGACTGATTCTTCTAATACAGTGGTTTTTTTTCTTTCATTCCTTTCAAGACAAGACATGTAAGGAGTGCACACAAGCAATTAAAAACATAATGCTAGCCTTGCTGTCCTCTGGATCTTTTCACAATTATTTCTGTATTTTTTTAACAAGGAATTCACATTCCAAACAAAGGCTCATGAGTGTCAGTGACAATAAAATCTTAACTTTCTCTGTATTGCTTTCCATTTCCCTAATGAATCGAGATCTAATTCTTGCTTTTTCCTACTGTTGACATATTCTGGAGAGATTTTTACTTTGCTAGTTTACCAGTGACAATGAGAATTTCTTTTTCTCAGCGGAATGGGAAAGTTTAAAGCTCAGCAGCATGAGAGGTTTGGATTGTTTTTGCCAGCGTACATTACCTTCAAATTTATGCAAGCTGAATCTCATATGCCAAGTTTTTAAAATTAATCTGGAGTCTCTCACAATTCCCTATGGTTTTCACAAACTGAAAAGTTTATGGGCCAAACTGTTGAAAAATGCCTCTGGATTTCTTTTCTGCTTTGGCACACGCAAAAAGCATCTGCAGATACCAACCATTTTGTTTCAAAATCAGCGTGCCCACCTTCCTTTGTGTGTGATAACCGTGAGAAGCCATGGAGCTTTAACTGAGCCAAGAAGCTTAAACACTGGCAAGCTGTAATCCACCCTCAAACTATCAGCACTCTCCAAAGCAGAAATATCCCACAAAGTTCAGGAAGGGATAACAACATTCAAGCAGCTTTTTCATTTACATTATCAGGTTGCCTCACTTCTTCTTTTTGAAGGAAATCTTTCGGAAAACCTTTTTTTTTTCCCTTGGTCTTAATGGGTATGTCCATACCACTCAATGAGAGGGCTAAGGAGTGAACGCAACACCACAGCCCTTGACTATGCAACTGATTGATTGTCCCTGCCCCTACTCTGAGCTGTTCCAACTACCTCTCCACAATGCCTGGGCAAATTCAGCTGTTAATTTAATGATGGATCACTCCCAAAAGATGGTATAGGTAGGAATGCATGAGATTTAAGTCCCTCTGCCCTGCACAATCCTCCAATATGATCTGCACACCCTGAAACTCCTGCAAGCCTTCAGACCGCACCACGGTGCAGGACAGCAAATGCTCTTGGCATCGTGCCGTAAGAACACCCCGGCAGACTGCAACATACATCTTGCAGCGTTACAGACACTGAACTGAAACACATGAAGTAAGAATTAGCATTATCTCGGAACCACACGGGGAGAGCCAGAGCAGAATTCTGTGCAGCGCGGATGTGGACAGTTTGCTCTAGAGGATTCTTGCCCTGCGCAGCAAAGACACAAACTAGCTCATGCCTGACAGCCCTGGTCCAGGAATCGGTCCCTCATCTGTTCAATTTGCTACAATCTGCACAGCAACTTTTGTTTTAAAGTTAAAAAAAAAGTCTACTATTTGATAAAACTGTCTTTGAAAAAAAATTTGGTTTCCCATGATAAAGAAATAAATCAAATAATTCCTTCAGAAATTCTTTTAAGACTGAAACTAGAATTTGACAGTGACTCAAGAGAATGTATTTTGACATTTTAGGGACATAAGCATTCTCCTTAACAAAAGTAAAAGCCTATTATTTATACACATTTATGTCTTTTACATATGGGAAAGTTGCAGTTCTCTTCCAAATTGGAGTGTTATAATTTCTAGATTAGAAAAATAAAAAATATTTAAGTGATTCAAAACATCGTCAAAGTCAGGCATTGCTAGTTCTAGATGAAGAATCAGGCTGAGTATTTTCTTCTCCAATACATTCACCAAAGCCCACAATTTACACTGCTCACGCTCCATCATCAAGTCCAGCAATTGCATTAGCCTCCTTGCCAGCTTCTTGAGGAAATACTCCCAGTATGCTCCAGCTTCTCAAACAATTGAGGACTATAAAATATAAGGAATGATGAAGGGCAGCAATGAAAGGGTTATCTTTTGCTAGTTATTCATGCAAAGATGGTAATTTTCTGTACAGTTGCTTATAATCTGACATAAAACTTGAATAAAAGACTGGTTTTCTCTCACACGTTATGGATTTCTAATTCTTTTTCTTTCACTAGTTTCTTGTAATACTATTTACAGTTCACATCAGAAAACTGAGGTGGTGTTCAGTGTTGACTTGACTGGCATTTTACTTTAAGTGTGCCCATTTTTCTTTCCAATTTGGATTCCGAAATTGAGTTCAGAAAGAGTGGTACTGGGTGAGCCGGGCCGGCTGTGCTGCCTGACATTCACTGCTCATGTGTTGCAGCTCCCCGAGACCTCCCCCTGTTACAAGTCTCAGCCCCTCACGTCACCTCTCTACACGACTTTGCTCCACCTGTACATTTGCTGTCATCTCTGTTGCTTTTGATGATGCAGACGATTTCTTAAATAAATCTAACAGTGAATTTGTAATTTGAATAATGTAAGAATAACACTCTGCAGGGTAGGATTTGCATAGGGTTTTTATGCAAATATCTGTAAGTGTTTATGCCTTCAAAACACTCACGCATTTTAGGTTGTTTCACTTAATGAATATTCTCTGCTGGACTATTTAGAGATCACCTACAAGCATCTTTGTTTACAGAGTAAGTTAATTAATACAGTTAATACACCAGGGCAGAGGGGTGAAATTTTTTTTTATCTACTCCAAACACATTCAAGGGTCTCCTGGTGTCAAGTGGTGTGACATTGCTGAAAACCAAGGCAAGTTTGTCGACAAAGTAGCTAAGGTTCACCAGCCTTTCAGATGAACCTCCAGCAAATTTTCAGTGAACTTGGGCTGATATAATATTTCCCTTCAAGCAACGTGAAAACGGCCACTTTAAATCCCTTCAAACTACAACTATGTGAATAAATTATTTTTAAAGGTTCAACTGTAGTTAAGAATATTTGAGGTTAACACAAAAAAACCACATTAGAAAGAGCAGATTAGCCAATTCTCCCCCCTCCCACCCCAAGCCCTGTTTTAGTTCAATTCCATGCATTTTAGTAACAACAATAAAAATTAGGAAAGAAAAGGTCTTATGAACATTCATGAAACTTCAATCCTCTCCACTGGACTAATGACATCTAGGTTATGACCAAACCCCTGGCTCAAATGCCCTCTTAAGGCTGTGGAGCAAGATTTAAACACTGGTCTTCTGCTTCCCAGACAAGCGCCCTAACTCCCTGGCTACAGTTTACACTAGAGAAGGGCTCTCAATTTGTCTTGGCAAAGTTGCTCCAAGATTAGCTAAGATAAATAGGTGTAGTAATGCCTGCACTCTATGACAGTCAGCAGACCCAATTAGGAGAGTGATATCTTGATTACAGCCCCTGTTCCACTGAGTAATCCTTTACAGATAGTTAGAGCCACTGGTAAACAAACAAAGAAATAAATACTAGGGGAATCAGCACTGAGTATTTATAGCTCACTCTGATACATCTAACAAAATTAGAGAAAATAGTATTGATGACTGATACATCCAGGGCTTTATCCCATATACCAAACACAAAACCAATGCCAGACACCGTGAAACTCATTAGTGGTGATTTTCTTAAGGCTCTTTGCCACTTGCTGCAGTATAGCTTATTTGGAGTGTGAGAGTAACACATGCCTGATACACACTTAGTTAATTAGTGTAAGTTGGAATGCAGTTTTGCACTTCTGCCTCTCTTGAACATTGGTACCTGTTAAGACTGGAGAGTAACCTTCGTAGAACATGGTGATGAAGTGCAGAAAAATGCTCTGCTCCAAAGAAAATGACTGTGAGCAGCCTTCAATTCCAGCAATGCTACTTGACAGGCCAGTAACACCTCTTACAATTTCAATCCAAACAATCTCATTAGTTTCTGTGACAGAAACTATCAGAGATAACATTTCTCTTGGCTTCACAATACAATTAAGGTGGGAGGGGACCTCCAGAACAGGAAAAGGCCCCATGGGAGCAATGCTGACTCTTAAGAGCTCCCTTAATATGCAAAAAAGGAGAAATATTTCCATAATGCTGCAGGCCATACCACTGTCTACTGTTAAGGGAAATTCACTTTGAAGAATATGGATTGTAGGCAGCCATCCAAAGCCACGTATAGAATCACCTGATACAAGTCTAGGCTGCAAGACACAATATTCTGTTAAGCTAAGAAAGCTCAACACGGTTTTAGCTGAGTACAGAGAAAAGCCAAGTTAGGTGCTGATACTCAAAACTCAATAAATACCCTCATTTGTTTATTTATAAAATAAAATGACCTCTAAAAGACAACTCCATCATCAGTTGCCTGAGGACGTGGAAAACATTTTTTTAGTGTTTTGTGCAATGTGAATAAAGCTTTACCTGCTTCTGTCCTTATCTGCTATAAAGAGCTTTCATCTGCAGTGAGGGCCCTTGCAGGTTGTGGTATTTGCTATCATTGAAACCTCTCGTGAGAGCCTTTGTAAAACTGGAAAGTGAGCCAAGGGAGCTCATAATAAATACAGAATAGCAAAGCCCTTTCATAAATGAATGAATGAATGAATAAGTGAATGACTTTTTATGGTAAACACAAAATATTTGAATACTGAATGTTTACCCTGAATGCAATTCGAACAGAAACATTTTATTTTACTGCTACAGTTCATACTTAACTCAAAAAATCAAAAGGAGGCTAGCATTGGTGGAAACTGGAACCACTTTTTATAGATCCTCACAGATGTCTACATATATTGTCTTATGGTAACTGCAAAAACAAGGTTTTTTGTTTTTTTTTTTTGCTTTTTTTCACTGATTGCTTTTCAGGTTCTGAGTGGGCATATCTTAATTAATCCCAAAAGGATTTTTGAGATGCACCAGCTACAATCCTGCTCATCTAATGTCTCTGATTTCAGAGCACTAAAATGCCACGTGTTTGGCCTAATAACTTTTAATCATACAGGGAATCACTAGGCGTTCCTCCACAGTATCTGAATTATTGAATTCTATATATCTAGAAAGAAATGGTATGGGTTCAGGCTGTACTGTTGTTTCACTACCAAAAAAAAAAGTTAAACTAAGCAAAATAATTAATTATCTTTGAACTAAAAGCCATGTAAATGAAAGACCGTCTGTGTTCCCCATCCTACAGCCCTTTACTCAGCAGCCTCTCTGTTTGTGTGATGAGCGGCACACACAGACCCACAGAGCACGTGATGGGAGGGCACACTCAGACATATCCCCACCAAAAAATATATGCCACAGGAGCATCTTAAATCCTGACTTTTCTAAAAAGGAAAACATTTTGTAGCCTTTGCCTAATCACCACTGTTAGAATGTTTTAGGTGAAATAAAGACGTTTGAAAACCCATTCAGTGCCACTGCAGGCAGGGCACCTTACCAGCTATGGAAGGTCTCTGGGAGGGCAAGAAGCCCTAGAGGCTAGCAGCACTGACGGCTAATTTTATTGTCATTAGACCCAGAATGCCGTTATCTTTCCCAGGGAAATAATATGACTTTTCTTGCATTTGATATTTAAAATGTGATTTAAATGTTAATAATTGATGTGAGACTACTTTTAATTTCTATCAGTGAAAGCGTACACTGCAGTCCATTCCATTTCCAGCGGGAAGAAAACTGTGGGCACTGTAGTCTTTTGTTATTAAAGCATTACAGTAGCAGTGTGAGTCTGTACAAATGTTAATTTGTCATCATTTTCTCGTAGCATAATATTTACAGTATTTCAGAGTGTATGGATGTGATCAGCATTTTGTACCTGCTTGGCAATCGTTTCTGAACATCTGCCTTCACGGTTTATGTTCACGAAGGCCTGGTTCTTTCCGTGCTGCTATGGTACGAAGACTCGTAAAGCTGCAGCACACTGCTGGTGTTACGGATCTGTTGTGTTTACTGTTCACGGCCACACTAGCAACTGCCGCAAGGTTTGTTCTTCATGACAGATTTACCACTGCAATTCAGAGTATATAAGGTTTGCCTTTGGGCAGATTTACCCAAGATCTTTAGTTAATGATGGTTACCACCGGTTTTTAAAAAAATTTGGAGACATATCAAAGCAATACATGGGAGGAAGGAAGGTAAAGGAAGGGAAACTGTTAAAAGGAAGTCACAGAGACAGGGCAAATGACTATACTACCTCATGCACTGGCTTTCCTCTGCTCCCTCACTTTTCTGAAACACAGCAGAGCTGAAAACAGTATGCTCATCCACTAGAAGAACAGAACAGTTGACAGAGAAAAAAAATAAAGTTAAAAACCCACAAACCTGCACAGATAAAGCTACCAGAGAAAAATTATTAAAAACCCCACAGCTTTTAGAAACATTTAACAATTTTAATAGAGCAGAAAAGAAACTGGCAAAATACATTTCAAAGAGCATAAAAGAGAAAAAAGAACAACTCATTCAGCACCATCATAAAAAGTGAAACAAAAATGTTCACTCTAACAGCCAAATTTATACTTTTACAAAAGAGAGATGAAAGGATGCAATCACATGGATTTTAGAATAAGCTATTTCAGTGTATATATAATGTATTTGAAAATGAGTGTGTCTCTGCAATGAAAAGGGATGGAACACAGGAGATGCTCAAAACGGCACTTGGGCTATTCCCCTGCTCGAAGACTGGACGAATCGCAATCAGAATGACTCCTGGGGAATGTTTGTCTATCCTGTTCCTAAAAATCTTGATGAAGACTTCTTTCTGAGTGAAGAAGTAATGAAGATCTTTCTAACTCCTTTGCAAGCCTACTCTAGTGTTACATTACTCTTTATCACTCAAAGTCTTTTCCTGACGTCAAACTTGTATCATGTTTGCTGCATTTAAGCCCTTGTTACTAATCTGACAAACTGTGGACACTGAGAACAGGTTCCTTCATTTAGAGTAAACTTTTACATATTTGATGGTTTATAATGGCTTTTGTCAGCCCTCTGACTGAACAAACCACTTTTCCAAACCTGTTGTCTTTTCCCTCATTCTCCTCCGTTTTTTCCAAATGCCCCATTTCCCTGGCGTGCAATGCCCAAACCGAGTGCTGAGCCCCAGCTGATGTCTTACGAACACTGTGAGCAGCACAAAAAGATCACATCACTTGTCTTGCAGATCATGCTGTCCTGTCTGAGCGTTCCATCGTGATGTTTGCCTCTCCTGTAAAAGGCTGACATTGCTGAGTTTATGACTCATTATACTCTCCAAGTTCTTTCCTGCATATTTGTAGCTTACTGTTTTTCCCCTCGCCTGAATTTGAGCAGGTGATTACTCCTGTACAAGTGTAAAAGCTTACACTTCTCACTGAATACGATTCTCATTTAAGGCCATACAGTTTTTCAAACTTGTCAAGCTTCTTCTGAATTTAATCTTGTAGCCCCTTTGAACCAGTACTATCTGCAACAGCCTAAACATGCTACCTAATCCAGCATCCATGGCATTCATGAAAATGATACAAGACTAGACTTTGGAGGAACCATGCTTATAAGAGGCCTTGCATTTTAGAAAAGAACCACTGACAGCTGCTCCAAGCATGGACGCTGCATTCATCTTATATTAATTTATCTATGTTCTTTTATTTTCCTTATCGGAATGCTATATGCAACACCGCCAAAAGCTTCACCTCTGCTGGAACCCAAGAACAGGACTTCATTTGCTTTTCCTCTAGAAGGCCTTCTGCATTATCACTGAAAGAAATCAGATTGTTGTGATTTAATTTGCTTTTGACAAAACTATGCCGCCTCTTATTGATCACCTATCAGAGGTTAATTTTCTCAGAGGTGCTCACAAATAGTTTATTTATGCCCGTATTTTCCCAGGAATTGACGTTACGCAGACAGGCCTGCATTTTCTCCTGCTCATCCATTCCCTCCTTTTATGACAGTCACTAGACTACCAATATATTCGTTTACTGGATCTCATCCATTAAGATTTCAAATAAACTCACTAATGGATCTGAGATTGCTTTAGACACTTTTAAGAAATCCTTTTTGATTAAAGCCATCAGACCCAATTAATTTCAGATCACTCAATTCAGATACATGTTTTTCTCCTCAGCGGCTTGGTCGGCAATTGGCCCCTTGTGCAATGGAGTCCATAAGTGGTTGTCTCTTTGAAGCAAAGATCTACATGCACAGGAGAAAAGACAATACTGCCTTTCTCTTTTCTCCACTCTTAACAGGCTTCAGAGTAGCCTCCAGACTTCATAGGCCCCAAATAAACCAACCTAGCATAAGGCAAGAAAATCAGCATAATCTTTAAAAAAAAACCTTTAATTTAATCAGAGGGCTACACATGCTCCAGCCAAGAGATTACTAAAGAATTTTTTAATTTGGAACTAAATTAATTTCTGAATTTGCCTTCAAAACAGTTGAGTTTAAACAACCACATTCAGCTCAGTATCGGAAATGTGTATCTAAGAAGACTTGTCCATCAGATGCTTTGAGAAAAGCAAATAACCAACTAAAGATTATTTACAGAAAACTCTTACGCTGTCTGAGATTCTTAATAAATGGCCAGAAAACACCAGAATATCTGCAAAATTAAAAAAACGGAAGGAAGCAGCAGCAGATATTCTGCTCAGGGGTGCAGGCAACTGCAGAAACATGCATTCCGGAGACTGCATTCATCAAACAGGTGAAGCGATGCTTGACAACACGAGTCAGGGCAAAAATGTCATCAACTTCCCCAAACTTTGACAAGATTATAGACTTGCTGCGAAACCAGCTAGCACGTACCATGGAAGCCTGTGTGCTACTGAAAGGGATTTCATTAGCTGATAGGTGGGAAATGAAGGGCCCAGCCCTAGATCCTGCAAACCTTTCTTATTCTACATAGCAGACACACCAGCAACACAGCATCAGACATGAACCTGGTTCTGGCTAACTGATTATCTTTTTGCTGGAAGTGACATGTGGGCTGATAGGTGGTTTATCTCCTGTCATGTGTATTTCATAACACAGCCTTTAAACAAATCACCTTCCTCACACATTCAGCAAGGCAGAGGGAGTGCCAAAATAAGGTATGGGAAAGCAGTTTCACAGCATTATTACACAAAGCATGTAACCTTTCGAGACTGCTTTGTATGCAACTACATCACACACCATAAAACAAATCAGTAATTCCCATCTCCAAGAAGAAATGTATCTCTAATCCAACATTTACCTCAATAAAGGATAATACTGCAACTACACAACTGTGAAGTCAACGTGCCATAAATCACTACTAGAGCTTTCCCTTTTCAAAGAGAAAGAGTATTTTTTCTATGAATTAAGAGAAATAGAGACTTAATAGGTGAATCATACTTACCTGTTGACTTAAAATAATTTCATGTATGCCAGGGATCCTTGAATATCTACAGTAAGGTAAAATTTGGCATCATATGCCATACAGAGACATGTAATATTGACAGAAGGCTTGAAATGCTCATGTTTGAGTAAAAGATGAGAAGGTTGGTTGAATTATCTGAACTCAGATGTAATGCTCAACCTTGTTACGAGTTTTGAAGTTCTCTGCATGCTGAGGAACACACTTTCCTCTGCAGCCTCTTGCTCAGTTGAAATAGCTGGAAGAAACTTAAACTAATTACCACGGGTGAGATTGGATCTCTGCTCCAGGTATAACGTTGTGCCACTCCTACCACTGCTTGTACGTTATGCTTCACTTCTGACAGCAATGAGAGGCGTGCTGGACTCACTGTCTTTGGATGATAGACTGAAAAAGCCACAAGGAAACTTGCACTTTTTAAACACTGTGGGTTGGAGTAAAAAGCTTTCCCAAATAGCAGCAGTAGCTTTCTATTCAACACAATTTAACCGCAAAATCCACAATGGGTTTCCATGCAGACTCCAGCATGTGAAAATCCAGTATATAAACGACTATAAACTATCACCCGTTTCCTGCATGGCAGACTAATACAGACATGTAGTTCAGAAAGAAAAACTCATAGTCAAGTTTGTCTGTGGTGTTCTGAAACCTCCCACGGCACTTGAGGAAACAGCCTGGCTCCCATTTTTTTTAGTTCCGCACACCACCTATACCACCAAACCTGAGACATGCAGACAAGAGGATACAGGATGGAAATACCAGGACAAACTATCCAATTCTCTTTTGGAAAGAAAGGCACCGTCGTGACAAACACAGGTACTAAGGGTAACTTACAGAGCATGACACAGAGAGAAATAACAAAGAAACATTTCAGCGTTGTAGAGCTCCAATTCAATGCAATTTGGAGCATGATGATAGACTTCATTCTTGCGAACATTATAAAGCATTAAATCTGTATATTAGAGTCAGGCCAGTTTCAGCACTAAAACATTGCCTTGGGCAGCTTTCTTACATGAGGAGAGGAAAAAGCTGATCTGCCACTGGCTTTTATTGCTAGTGAAATGAAACAATAAACAGGGGCAGGAGAAAAAGAACACATTTTCACAGCGTTCAGGTATACTGTAGGTCAAAAGGGCTGTGTAGAATTGGTCTGTGCCCCCACCTGAGTCCTCTTGAAAGTCACAGCTAGCCACACAATGAAGGGGGGAAATACATTAAGAAATGCAGTCTTTAATGCATGAATAAATATGCCACCCTAGATATTTCAGATTTATACTATAATTTCATTATGACAAAGAGTAAAACAAATGCATCAAAAGACCTTAGAAAAGTCAAGTCTGCAGAGGACTCAAAGACTGAGTGCAAAGATTGCCCCAGAGAGTCCTCACAATGGGAAGTAAGTGCTGAATACATTCAAAATACCTAGTGTTGGGGATGAATTCTTGGGTAAGATTCCAGGTTGGTGACTCAGCCTACTTCTTATGGAATAAAAAGTCTGTTTAGAGGACAAAAAACAGATACAAACTGGAATAATTCTCTTGACTCAGCACGTTCGGCACCTTGGCACAGGCACCTTGCAGTGTCTCAGAGCATCCCAGCTCCCAAGGCCAAAGGCATGGGGAGAGTTATTGCTCAGAGATTTTTCCGTGCACGAATGCTCGATGTTTGCACAGCAAATGTCTCCTTGCTCCCTCTGGCACAACCTTGTAACAATGATCTATGCCTTAACTTTTTGTCATTTTAGCATTTTTTTTTCACATTTCCTCCTTTGACACACAGTCATTTCTAGTGTAGTCAAAACAATATTAACAGAACGAGACAGAACGAGACAGCCTTAGTGGCATCCACAAAATCAACATACAGACATTTGAAAGAATTTAACACATACAATGATGCATGGATCTATTTGGTGATTTATGATAACCACATATCATAAGTGATGATCTTTTACCCAGTTCTCTTGTCATGTTCTTTCAGAACACGATAAACATACTTGTCCCTGTATTTTCTTGCTATGGTATCCATCACAAGCAACGATTTCATCAGGCATTTTTCAAGTTAACCTGACCTGAAAGACAATATTTTTATATGCTGCCATGATCGTAACACCTGAGAACGTCAGAAAAAAATTAATGACCAGTCTCTGAAGTATAGTCTTTATCTTACAGACATAGATCTCAGTTACAAAGAGCTTAAGGGTGGATTTAATTTCACCGAACACTACCATGTAAGAGCTAGGCATCTACCCCAAGCCAATCATTAAAGCTCCCTCAGAAGCTAATGAAGGGAATGCACTTCCAAAGGTCACTTAATTACATTCCAAAATGCCTAACAGAGGTAGGATGAACTACCTGCTGGAAGTCAATCGGTTTCTCCTCTTACGTGGAGGCCTAAATGCAAGTTTAGGCTTCGTACTTTATTTCTGCACACTTAGACTACAATTCCCCGCTTAATTCAGGATGCCTAAGCAGACTTTTCCACATCTGAAGCACATGCTCATTCTTCCTTCACCCAGGAAAGCCTTCCGTCGTATGCAGGGTACCTTGAAGGGAGACAGACTCTACTGATCACAATCCAGCCTCTTAAATTTTCCGTTAAAGCATTTATGATGAAAAATTGTAGGAAAGAAAGAAAATTATACGACGCAGCATGACTTGCAATTTTAAAGAATTCCACTTTTTCCACTGGATAAATGGATGACTTAGCTAGTTAGCAAACGTGCAGATGTCAGCCTGACTACTATCCAGATATTTTGTCGTATGTCAGCAGCAGGCAGGCTACCAGGACGCTTAATGTTGACATTATCTACATGTGACAGCTTCAACAATGAGATGTTAGCTGGGGAGGGAGACACCAGGTACATCTGTTCATTAATCCTGCTGAACAACAGGAAGCCTCAGACATCGTGACCGAACTCATGAATAACCTGAGAGCACAACACAAACCTGTTCTGGATTTCCCAATTTTAATCAGGCCCACCAGATTTGGCACCAGATCCAGTACAAAAGAATGCAAAGCACAAAAGCTCATGCATAGGCTTTTAATCACAAGTTGGAGCTTTTCCTGACACCTTCCACTTCAGCAGTATAGCATCATCCTGGGCTGGAGTTTGTCATTGCGTAAAGTGTACTGTTAAAAAGTTTACTAGTTATTTTCTTCTTATTAAATCAGATTCCTTCCTGTCCCTCTTTTCTCCCTCGATTATTTTTGTTCGTGATACTTCTTTCAGTGTTCTAACACTCCAAATTTGCATAATAAATTTTATCTCACTCCTACTCTTTTTCTAGACACTATCCTGCCCTTATTAATACCTCCTAACAATGAAATAATGACATGCCTCAACCTTTGGGAAGTGAATTTAAAGCATTCTGTAAAACTCAAAATTTAGCTCGCTTGTGCACCTAAAAACTTGAACTTAGAGGCCCCTCTGTGTGAGACACAGACACATTTGTTAAATATGTTTTTCCAGGAACTATAGGCTTAGTTACTCTCATACCATGCAACTACAAAAAGGGTAGGCTGGAAGACATTTGTGGAGCAAGTTATTTGCCTATTTATTTGTCCATCTTATGCATGCATCTAAAAGTAATGTGGGGGATTTGAATCATCTGCTAGCAGCAAATGTTCTGAGTAAGAAAACGTTTTTACCCTATTATATCTCACTATCTGCCACACCTTCCCATTGCCTTTTCCTCTTAACTAGGCTGCAGCCCGAAGAGTAAGGATAAATTTGGCACAACTTTCTTGACAAATTTTCAGAGGCTCTAATCCATTTCAGCAGCAGATGTGAAAAGTTTGTCTTAGTTCCCAAGGAAGCCCTATCTCCTGCTCTTCAGAGGACCTTTCCTAAAAGTTTTGGCGTCATCACTCCAACATAACTCAGATGCTGAAGGGGAAAGGAGGAAGAGGGACCAGAGATACGCTCATACTTGACTAGTACTGTGGAGTTTAGTGATAACCTGAAATGTGAAGGGTTTAACCGCATGCATTAACTAACTGGAGAGACGTGTAGCTGTCATGGACCGAGCACTACCCGAAACTCATGCTCCTGATTGCTTTCTCCCTTACAGAAATGAAGAACAGAGAAGAAAGGTCTCTCAAAAATAGATGAGGAGGGTTATGCAATCTCCGATGAGAAATGAAAAGGAAGATTGCGTTCATGCTTTCTGTGGTACGGAGTCACATTAAGCATGCCACAAGTCATTTAACCTTGCCTTTGTTAACAGTCAACAATACTTTGATTGGTAATTAGATGAGGTTTTATTAAATATATACAGTGGAAAACTAAGTCTTTAATTTAAAGTCTTCTATAAAAGGACATTTTTAATGCTCCCTCCTCCCTTACAGATTGAACTTATATCAGCTAAAGCAAATAACACGTATCTGAGTGAAATGAGCGTGCTGCTCAAGAAGAAAATCTAACCTGAAACAGCTTTTCAGAGATCTTAAGCAATGTCTTTAAATACACGATTCACAAACTCTTAGATTGACTTTTTTATATCTCCATCTACACTGCACAAGTTACAAACATCTCCAGACACTCTGGCATTTTCTTAAACCCAAATGACAAAACACATGCTCCACAAGGAAACAACCGCAATGCCAGCATTCCTCTTTTACTCCACATATTCTGAAACACCGAGTTAAGGGGGGAAAAAAAATCAGGATTCAGAACACTCTTAAAAAGCTCAGGTCTGTGCTTTTGCCTGAGCTGTGGTGAAAGCTGAATCCTAGAGACATATACCCTCCACAAAAATGGCTCAGTCCCTGTGTCCAGTATTAAAAGGAAATTTTGAGTGTATCAGCTGACTTCAGTTGTTTTAACAGGACACTAAGAAAGAGCCAACATTTGAAGGAAGTATCCACACCAAAGCTATGTAGAGTTTTAGAAACCAAGGACATGTCAAATTAGATCCTGAAGTGATCAGGAAACTAACATCTTCTGTGGCCTTCGCTCTGGACCAGGATTAAACTATTAATCTAGTTCTCGGGTGGCTGCCTGGCATATGAGGCACTTCTACGTTTTGTACTTAGAATAGATTTCCCAAGGAGGTATGCAACATACTCATATTAAACCACATTCGGTAGGTAAACAATTTATTCTTCATAGCTGGCTGTCACGCTACTGCAATCATAACTAGATAGAGACCCATTTAGTAAATGGAGGATGTGACAGAAAGAATACAAACTTCGATAATGTAAATTTTAAGGGTGACATTGACATACTGATAGTTTCACAACCCTAGAGGCGTATGAACAGTATTTACCAAAATCAGAACCTTACACATGCTGGGTTTCACCTCTGTTTTCTTGTATAAATCTGCAGGAAACAGCTAAGTCAAACTCTTTACAATACTTAATGCACCTCAGTATGGAAAGAAGATAAAGCAATAAATAAGGAGCAAGACCTTCTGTAGAAAGTTTGTGCACCTAATTGAAGGAGGATGGTATACTGACAGCTATTACATCTAGTACTCAAAACGCAATTGCCAGCTCCAGACACCTCTGCAGTTCTGATGACCAGAAACTGGAAAGAAGCATCAGGAAAGGATGACTTCACACTTGCCTTACCTCTTATACTCTTTATTTAAGACTCTTCAGAGGCGACAGTGCCTCAGTTAAAGCAAATACACCCAGCTCTATATAGTGTGGAAGAAATGAAAAATTCATTCCCTATTGGTCTGCTCCCTTCTATGTATATTACATTCACTTTAAAATTGCAAGGGGAAAAAAAAGAGCGGATGATGTGAATTTAATCCCATCGTATTACCAGAACAAGTCTAATTCTTTTTCAAATCAATGCTATCATGTACATGCACAGAAAAGGCACTCCTGGCACATACTGGGACATATTCACAGTTTCCAGGAGCATTTTGTCTGACAGATACATTATAATTAAGTTAATCAAAATACATTGCAAGGTGCCTAAGTAATAAGAAACGTTAGTCCTATAAAGCAGCCACGACTTTTCAAAGCATTTTCAAGTTTTTTCCACAAACTATGTTTCCCACACTTTTTGGATGATGGCATAGTGCACGGGAGAAGCAGATATTCTTTTGTGCCCAATCTGAAGTGCAAGTTTCCCCCACAGGTAACATCTATGAGAACTATAGAGGCTTTGGAGGATTATTTTTTTTTCCTTAAACAGTCAAGATAAACTGTATTCTTTCACAGCTGGTTGCTGAGTCCCAGCAGATCTCTGTCTGCATGTAGTGTGACTATTTTTAAGCCAACAATGAATCACCAGCAGGAGGACAAGACAAGACGCAGAAGCACACATTCTAGGTAGCTGAACTATAGAACAGTATCTATTCAGTAATTTGGTTATTTCTGGAAGAAATGAACCACGTGAGCAGCAGGTGCGTATGCTAATAGAATGACTTTATGTTTTAATTAAGCAGTATCTCCCCACAGAGTCATTACATATGTTGTTTACTCAACTTTTTTAAAGACCATTAAAAAAAACTTGTAATCTCTTTCTTTCCCAGGCTACAGATAAAAGATCTCAAAAACCTTACCAAAAACAAAGTGGCAAACGCACTTAGATCCTATACATACATGATAAACACCTGACAGGAACAATTTCATAAAGGAGCTTCTATAACAGATGGTGTTATCTAAACTCCCATGAAAACCTTTTTTGGCTCAGGTAATGCCACTGATTTTACTGAATGTAACGTGTGAGGAGTAATTTTACCTTGACTGCCATGGATGTAAGAAAACTAATCTAACCCAGTAGATATTGTAAAGTACCAGTTGAAATAGAGAATACAGAGCCTGAAGAAGAAAAGATCTAAGGAGACATCTACTTCCTAAGCTTAAGCAATAAATATAGACTTTTCCTCAAAGGACTGACAATCTCTAGACCCTCTGACTACCGTGCATCACTCCAAAGGTGGTCTAATAACAGAGGAGATCGGCTGCTGCACAACTGGCCTTGCTTCGAGCCTGAGTCCCCCACAGCTACAACTGCTATTGCCATTATTCAGCGATTTAACAATTATTCTGTACTATTCCGTAATATGTTCTGTTGTGAAAAAGCAGTACTATGTCGGCAATGTTAAGTTAATATTACAGAACTGAAAATAATAATGCAGCCAAAATACACATGCTATTCCCGAAAGTATAATCACAGATTTATCGTTGGGCTTTGCCTATTCACTCCAGTTGAAGAGAAAGAATTGCAGGGGAAAGAAGTGAATTCCCAGGCGGTAGTAACCCTTAGACCTGCAGGCGATCTAGCCAAACATAACACTGACATCTAGAAATACAGAAACAGAAACAAACAGCCAAATTCAGAAACACTGTGTGCGCTGCAACTCTGTTAAGACCTCTTCTCCAAACTGTGCTCAGACAGTGCCTCTGAGCTCCCTCCAAAGAACACAATACACTCTCTGCACGAGAGACTGCTATAAATTCCACCTTTGAAAAAGAGACTTGTTTCATGCTTAAAGAGAATAATGCACACCAAGAGATGTTTAACAGAAGGAATTTTAGGCAGCTTCTTTCAGTCCCTTCTTTGTGCAAAATGATACAACTCCAGATTCCGTGGCATCTATCTTAAATGTAACTCCACTAGAGAGACTGATTTCCCAGAAACTAAAGATGGGAGATCATCCTATATTACAGGAGAGATGTGTCAAGTACATGTCACATAGCTATTAAATGGAAACATGGAACTCACAGGAAAATCTGACGATGTTTTGGAGAGCTAAAAGCCTCATTTTCACTTGCTTTTCTTATACAGGCATAACTCTCTTATAATATTTCAGTAAGGATTTTATTTTTTTCAAGATTCTCTCTGTCCATTGTCCATGTGAGATTTGTGATTTTCTGTCAGTGTAGCACTTCTACCGCATCCTGGAAAAGCTATTTCAGCAACTTTCTCAGAAATGAGGAGTATATATAGGTAAATACTAGATAATAGATATAAATCAAGGTTTGTAAAGAACAGCTAGCAAATACAGCTTGCAGTCCAGATGCTGGTCTATCTGTAATCTTAAAAATAAAAAAGTAAATAATATATTCAAACCACCTGGCTTGTCCGGAAACAGCCAGAGATCAGGAAAAGAGAACAAGACGGAGTTTGGGGTTTTTTTCGCCCTTACAGCAAAAATTTGATTTTAGAAGCACACTTATAAAAGCCATCTAGTTTGAATCTAACTTACCCAATGACTTTCCCAGTTCCTCAAACTAGCAAAATAGCCAACAAGAAAATCTATCTCGAGAGAGAATAGTTATTATATTGGTAGGAATTGGCAAAATGGGTAATTCTGCTAGAATTAATTAGAGCCACGATGGAGTCTTTCTGTACCTATGTAAATGTCAATGCATTTGAAGTCTGTATTCTCTTTATAGCTTCGTAATGTGTTACTATTGCTTGTGGTTTACTTCCTCTGTGTACTTGAATCTTAACCCTGAACGCTCAAAAAGCCGAAGATTTTAATACCAAACCTATTGAAATCACAATGAACTTCACAGGAGGCTTTCAGTCCAAAAAGTCTATAAGTATGCATCAGGAAGGGGAAATGCCCACTTTTGAAAATGTTACTTTTTAGAAAGACCCTAGGAATCACAATATAATATTCAAAACATTAGCTAAACAGAAGATACAGTACTCAGAGAGAATAACCACAACCAAATATGTGTGGTCCAACTGTGTAAGAGATGGAATACGAGTTTTTGAGAAGGGTATTACTTTTAGGTTTATCACATCCTTGATCAGTAAACTTCAAGCAAAATTGCTTGAACATTATCTCATGTTCCTCTTTTCTCCTCTTCTTTTTCTCCTTGACATTCACATATTTTTATGGCTAATTCTCCTGTCAATGCTCCTAAAAATTTCAGATTTGAACTCAATTATTGTTCATTTAGAATTTTATAAATTAAGTGATCCTCATATTCCATAATTGACACTGACTGCCAAAAGATGCAGAATATTCATCAAGAGGGAGCCAGGCACAGTTTACCACCTCTGACCACACAGAATTTATCAGAAAACACACTCAGCAACTAAAGAATTTTGCCTTACCATCAATTATTGTTCTGCATGAGGTCTATAGTCTAGTTACATACAAGATTTAACAGGATTATAACAAGAACTCCTTTTGCCTTTATAATTTCCAACTGAGGACAGTTACATGGTTAAATTACTCATCCTCGGCACAGCCTAATTTTGCTCTGAGAGTTGAAAAGTGAAAAACAAAACAACACAGACCTTCGATTCTAGCTGAAATGAGTTTATTCTCAACAGAAATGTTATTTCTTTTGAAACATGAAATACGCAAACAAGTATCACGCACTTCTGCTTGTTTCTGTCCTATATTTAGCCTCCCAGAGCAATGGCATCGATTCTCAAAAGGATTTAGCTAGATGACATTTTAAGAAATTATATGACACTGACTTTTTTCTTCCTAAACGGAGACAAAATTATGTAAGAAAATTAAGATTGTAAAACCAGGATTTTTGACAAATTTTGAGAGCTTACAGAAATACTCTTTTTTCTGTGAAAAATACAGTTACCGGTTTCAAACAACCAGGACATTGAAGATTATGCCAGCAGAAGGCAATTTTAGCCTTCCTTATGGAAGAACTCTCAACTTACTACAGTCTTAATATACACACATATACATGATGAGACACAAAAAAAAAAAAAATTGACTTCCAAACAAAAATTTACTGAAAAAGAAATGGAACAGTGATGTATGTCACTGAACAATGCACCTGAAGTGCTAGCTGCTCAAAAAACGCTTCTGTGTACAAGTTACCTAATACCCTACCTTCATAAGATTAACAGTTTTGCTTCCGTATTGGGAAAGAAAGTTGTAAATCTGATAGAACTCACTGTACAGTTCTGTGGAAAAACACCAAATTCAATCTTTTTTTTTTTTTTTTTTCACCTCTCCTGGCATTTACTTGGAATATATTTCTGACAAGCTTAGTAGCTAATCCTCCTCATCTTATTTCTTACCAAGTCACTTAAACATTAAAAACTGATATATTATTACACATACCGGTGAAAATATTCAGAATTTGAATGCTGCACTGCTCAGTAGAAAATTCACCGTACACACATTGGGGCTTTATGGTCCCCCAAGTCCAAATTTACAAAGCCCAGTGATGCCATTAAGAAATATATAAGCTTGCTGATGGTAGATTTTTACTTCATGAAACACAATTCCTTCCTTTTGCCATTTGGATGACATACGCTACACTGTGTATTTGTTTTTGCTGGAAAAAATAATTTCGTGAAGTATACAGGGTTTGTCATACCAGTCTTATGGATTTTCCTGCAATCATATTTTGTGCGTATTGTCTTATCTGTGCTAAAATAACAGTCAGAATTTATTGGAGGAAGAAGGTTTGAAAAACCTTTCTAGCAGAAATAGATATATTCCAGCTGAAGACCTTTAGTATTACTCAGATTTTTTGAATCAGACAGATGCAATTTCATTTATTGAGTGTTTTCTCTGTGTTTTGCAGCAGGATAACATCAAGAACAAAATGAAAATGATTTATAATGTAATGCACGTGGAAACAAAATGCATTTAGAAATCTGATTTTATGATTTCAGTCCAGGTAAATTCAGAAACTTCAAGACACCCGTAAGAATTGATTGCTGTGGTGCACGGCAATATTTGATGATAAAAATCTACCACAGGGACTGTGCAACTTCTTTTGGCTTTTATGTGCATGCCTAGTTTTTAAAATCTGCAAGAAAACCCAGAGTGAGGAAAAACTTATTTAAGAGTATTTTGTCCCTCATCTGAGTTGGAAACAAACTATCTGAACAAACTTTTGAAACATGGTCTAGCAGAAACACAACTGATGTTCACCTTTGGCAATACTGCTTTGGGTCACTACATGTACAGTAGGTCACTGAAAACAATTAACAATGTTCTACTGGACAACCTACTGTGGGCAGATAAACTACCCTCCCAACATGCCTCTCATGAACAATGAAACATGAAAGCTAGGCTCTTTCACAGATCTTTTGGGAACGGTATCAAAGAGAAGGAGAACTGAAAATGTAAAGTACAGGGAACAAAAGTCCTTTTCATACCTCTTTCTTGCTAGCCCCAGTACACTTCAGGGTGTAACTTACTGAACACCAGTGGCTGCTCCAACTTGCAGCAGCTTCCCCAGACACACCTGTGTTTCCCTCAACCCTCTGTTCTGCACTTAGCATGTCCTTACAAGAGGCATGACAAAGGGTTCCGTATGGTCCGTTCCATCCTGAAGGATCAGCATATAGGGCAAAACGCTCTCAACTCAATAGCCACATTAGAGGTGTTCAGCCAAAGCACAGGTTTGTCCTGTAGGTGATAGGTGGTATTCCCAGCAAGTCAGGCCATGGCTTAGACAGGTGGAATGTCCTCTGGTCATACCTCTTCCGCTGATTATCAGGGAATGCAGACTGCTGGTTTAAAACAAGCACCCAACTTTTAAATAGCTACAGTTAAGTTGGATAAATTCACCTACTGTACTAGAGAAGCGGGTCAGTTTGATCCAAAAGCTGCACTAGTAGCTTGAAAACACAACCCAGGAGAAGATAAGAGAGAGTGAGTCCAGGAGGAAGAACAGAGAAGCAAATCGGATCACCAGAAGCAGCAGAGGAGTGGCTGAGTGAAGATGTGAAGTTACACCAAAACTTGCTGCCATGCAAAAGAAACGTCTATTCTAGCATTTGGGACCAACAAAGGGTAAGCAGATGTGACTGTGGAGCTTTTTGCTGTTGCTTATTTTTTCTCTCTACCTCAGTATCTTAGGACTGGAGCTGGAACACTGCATCCTCCTTTTTCATCTCCCCTGAAGGTCTGAGGAGCAGCTGCAAAGACACAGGGCACTGCTTGCAGGGCTCAAGTGGATGCCAACTCACAGCGAGCTGGAAGGAGTGAGTGGAAACTGGCAGCACACAGAGCTGGGAGTGGAGGACTGCATCTGAGAGGGGCTTATACAAGAGGCCACTGTAACCTATTGTTGAGCTACAGAAAAGGTGATTTTCCACAATGCTGAGAAATTAGACACTGTAGGAAGCAGACCTCTTGTAACATTACCTAAGAGCAGGATTCATCTCTTTAATCACCCAGTTTAAGCCAGTCATCCGGACTCTTGCTGTAATTGATGGAAAGAGATAAATACCACCAGAGGTGATTCAGCCCACCAATTTTAGATAATTACCTTCGGATCATATAAGCTATCCTCTGGAGGTGCCTATTCTTTTCTATTGATTATTGAGCAAGCCCAGAGCACTTGCCAAGGCCAGCTGCTAGATGATAATTAGGTTAGGTGAGACCGAACAGCAATTACAGAAAACAAACTGGAGACTTGTCTAGTTTAGGAATTGGTCCCATAGCCTTTTCAGAGATGTAGGAGGTATTGACAAAGATATCCAGCACAGAGATTTCTTCTTGCTGAAATAACTTTCATATTTTCTTTTTCCTTGCAGAAAAGCAGAAGCAAGGTCATAGGAAAGGCATGCCTACGTACGTCTTCAAAAGATACAAAAACCAAGACTGATCGGAGAGGAAATACGGAATATGTTTATGCACCAACCCATGCCTCCACGACATCTTTGAAAAACTTTTGCAGGGCCTTCCACGTTGCTGTGCCTTTTTTCAGAATCTGCACTTACAATCTGCAATTTACTTATTTATTCAGAGAGGATATAAGGAGAAAGAAATAACGCTGGGTTCAAGATTGGTAAACAAGCAGTTCATGACACCTTTCAGTCATGGACATATGTAACTGATCACAAAATATTCATGCATTAGCATTTCTAAAGCTTCGAGTGGTATTTAAGTTATGGTAGAAGCTTTTCATTCTTGGGGGCGGGGGGGGGGACTCTTCCGCGGGAGAAGGGTAGACTCCTCTAGTTAAAGTAACAACAAACACAAGAAAATCATAGAAACATAAAATTGTTGTGACCATGAATTTAACATAATGAAACAAATAAATGTAATTTCATTTCTAAAACTCAACCTTGTCTGCCTGTGTTTACATTCACACACATGTGCACATACTTGCATGTTCTCTGCATAGGTCCTACAGCAGTTGCAACCTAAAGAATTCAGTCAAAGAACTGCCACTAAAGGTCAGAAAGGTGATCTTAAGACGTCACCTTGTCTAGGTCCCTGCCTGAAGATGTACTCCATCTTCTCTGCCTTCTCTAGCCAGCCCACTCCTGTGGGTCTCCATCCCCACTATCATTACAGCTTCCCTAATGCCAAGCTCTCCTGCTGCAATTGCAACCCAACACTTCCTATCCTGTCTGCAGCAAACATGCAGAATATTTTGTTAGCTCTCCTCAGCATTCCTTTTGTGGGGGGAGGTGTCTAGCCAGCGCACTTCCATTTCTTCATTAGAGCAACACCCTTAAATATAGATCTTGGGTAGATAATGTCCTAATTAATATTTAAGAACTGGTATCCAGTACAGATAAAATCATTCTGATATTGATTAAACCTGTTTTGTCCATGTAATTGACAAATGTTAACTACATACAGTCTGTAAATGAAGGCCTGTGTAACTTTTTTAGGTTGTTTCATTTTCTCATCCAAATTTTAAGTAATTAAATTCTAAATCTCTCTAGCTCTGCTGCCTCATTGCAGCAATTATTTGCAATGAAGTTAATGCCACTTGAGAGATGGTCAGTTTTTGATTCAGAGTGACGTTATAGCTAGTTATAAACCATTGCCCGAACAAGTGAATTATGTGTCAGACTTACCAAGCCCAGTCAACAGGGCTGGTATTTTCCTATATTCTCCAGTCAAGTTTTGTATTAGATTTATGGATATGTGTGTACATACGTGTGTTGGGCTTGATTAACCAACCTGTGACTTTCAGCTATGAAGGCTAGCTTGTGCAGTGAATTTTCCTCAAGTGTAATCTAGAAGTATCACATGGAGCCATTAAAAGCAATCCATTTTGCTCTCTCACCTCATGCTCACTTTGGACCAAATGTAATCACTTTCAGCTATTTGTCAGACAGCTGTGCCCTGAAATTCTGACCCTTACCTGTTGCTGTAAATTCATCTTCCACATACCTGTAATATATGAGCAATGTAAAATGTTTTTAGTTTTGTTACACCCTGTTACAAACATAGGGGCAGAGGCATTATGGTCAGGAAACCGAAAAAACCTAAAATGGGAACAAGACTTGTCGTACAAGAAACAAAAGAAAGAAAAGCAAGGAAAAAGGCAAAACAAAGGAATCGATCATGTACTGCAAATCTATTCAACCAAATATGGCAGCACTCCAGCAGCACACAGTAGTGTGAGCAGAACTTTAAATACAGGAGTTGTCAAACTGCAGTCAAGAGCTTAAGTGATTTGCTGGACAGGGAACTAAATAAACCAGATATATTATTTCATTTAAAAACAGATTTGTTCCGTAAGGCCTTCCTGTGAAATATTCTAGATCATATGAGTCCTTAGAAGTCAGCATTGATTTTCCTATCAATGAAAACTAAGTGAGAAAATATGCAGTGAAATGAGAGGGATTGTCCAAATGATTCATGGGTTATGCAGTGATTTCAGTTATTTATAAACTACTTCACTGTTTTTTCTGGAATTACTTTGTTCCAAGTCCTTACTGCAGGCCACCTGACTGGTATGAACATCATGAAAAATATTTTCATTCTAAATCACTGCTAAACTGGCAGAAGTCATGCCTGAGAACAGAAAGCATCATCATTTCATCAGCAAGCTTCCTCCTACACTTTAATAATATCCTTCTTTAATTTTCTACCCTGCTTCCATAAAGCATATACTTCTCATTCCTCTGTGCTGAGCATAGCAGACGATGGGCTGACAGTGTTCACCCTCTGAAAACTCCATTAAAAAAGCATTAGGATTGGGACACAGAACAATAAAAGCAATGGTGAGCTCAGTTCCTGGAGAAACATACCGTATGTCCTCTCACACTTACCCAACAAGGCACATTATGCAGTTGGGGTGCTTAATTATGCTGAGGTGTTGAAAAATGTAGATATGTAAAGACAGAATGGGAAGCCCAGAGGTTAAAATAGGGATTATTAATAAATTTGTCACTATTATGTGTCAGATTCATGAATAAAGCAGGATAATCTGTGATCTGTTTAAAATGAAAAATATAAAACTTGTCTTTTGTAATATTTAAATTACAATGCATAGTGAGACAATGCTTAACCCTATTATTCCACTGAGGACTAGGCTTTTTTGTTCTTATTTTCCCTTTCCTCTCCACTTCCCTGCCTACTCTTTATTCAGTTATATATATATATATTCATATGTATACAACAAAGTACACAACTGCCAGCACAGGCTTTGGTGAAGCTGAGAGGAACTTTATTGGACACTGACTCTTCAGATGCTGACTGACCTGTTTGAAAAACTGCATCACGCTGGAAAATGCAACCACCACAGTCGTTAGCAACCTACATCTTTCATCAAAAATTCTGCCTTCCTGTTGCCTGCTTGCTGAGACTAGCAGCTTGTGACTGTGTTTACGGCAAGCTTTTGAGTAGAACCCATCAGAAATTTGGGCTCTAGTGGTCACAGTCTAAATTTCTCCTCCTTTTAGCATAATAGTTAGCAAAGTTGGAAAAATAAGTATTGGAAATAAAACCCACAATGAAGACAGTCCTCCCTTTGGTCTTTGAGATGGTTTTAATCTACTTTTCAATCTTAAGAAATAACTAAAAATATCAGAAAAGGATTGTCAAGGCTACTTACTTGCTTCTGTTCCTGCTGCGTGCAAGGACTGTTCAATTCCAAATGAAAGAAATGGGCCAAAGCTGATTTACTGAAGTAGCAATAGATGGGGCTCAAAAGCATCACTGAAACTCATTGCCACTGACCTCTGTGGTCTTGCAGCAGGCCATTAGAAAACCTCAGCTCTGCAAACAGTGAAAGAAAGGTCCTTAAGCCTCAACACAGAGCTCAGAAGCAAAAGCCACAAACCCAAACAGTGTTAATAAACCAAGCAGCCTCACCATATCAACGTCCTACTTAAATAATCTTGACCTATCACTGCTTTTTATGTGGATGAAACAAAGACTAGGGCTGGCATTTTCTAACTGCCGACACTTTGTCCTAATAAATGCTTTTCAAATATGCCCTAACTATATAAAATTATAAACCAGGAACATTTTAAAAATATACAGTATGTGGATTGATTTGTACTTGTCACATTAAGTGATGTAAATTACAGACCCGTGGTTTTGTAAGAGAAAAATTACAACACCTCTCAAAGTACATTTCATCTATAGGTTTCAAAGTGTTCCAAGGAAGTCGGTAAGCGGGCATGTCTGTTCTCCAAAAGGAAACACAGTGCAGAGGCGCAGGCGCCGGCGGAGCTGGTGTCACAGCTTGGTGCAGGACTGCTGTGTGTTGCACGGCCTGCCTCACTGTACCAGCAGACAGGCACTGCCTTCAGACCTGAGCCAGTACCCACCCAGCACGTGCCCGTCCCTGCCCCACTGGCCCATGGCACTTCCCCACCCCACAGGCAGCACCAAGCTGAGGCCTAGATGACCTTCAGACTAGACTAGATGACCTTTAAAGGTCCCTTCCAACCCAACACATTCTGTGATTCTATGATTGCCGTGGCTTCTCTAAGGCTTCGCAGCAGGCCATCAAGGCAGGTCATTCAGAGAGTGCCAAGAGGAAAGCAACAAGAAGAATCAGTGGGCTAAGAGAGCACGCGCTAGAAGAAAAGACTGAAGATTCTTGGATTTTTTTAATTTAAAATTACATGAACCCTCCATGGTAACAGCTTTCAATTATGCAAAAGTTACCGTCAAGGGAAAGGAACAAAACTATTCTTCACAGGATAGGACAGGAAGGGTTAAACTGCAGCAAGGGAAATTTAGTTTAGACATTAGGGAACTCTTTCTAGCTGTTAAGATAGTTCAGCACTGAAATCAATTGCTAAGGGAGAGTGGAATCTCAATCACAGGAGGGTTTTAAGAACAGGCTAGCTAATTAACTGCCAGGCATGGTTTAGGTATAATTGCTCCTGCTGGGGCAGGGGGCTGAACTCCCTGACCTCCTGAAGCTCCCTCCAGCTCTTCCTGCATTGATCATAGGATCTCCAGAGTACCAGAATAATCTATGTCCCTCATAAATTATATATATGCAGTATATAAAAAACCCAAACAAGCCTAAAAGTTAATTACAGATGCTTAAGACATCTAATGCTATGTTGCTGTTATCTTAATAATTATAGAATTAAATCCATAATATTACCTCAGTAATAATAATACACTATCGACACTTTAATCTTATACAACTATGGATATTTGAGTCTTACACTGTAATGTACGGCACAGCCTTATTTTTATATTCTATACAATTACAGTATTCAAACTTCTCATTCACAATGTACTCGATATTTTTGTAGAAACTCTAGCTGGACCTCTGTGTTTTACACACACATTGTCCATGTATGTACACAGAACTGCAGGGAAGTGCAGAGGGAAAAAAGATGGTGGAAGACAGTTCTTTGTAACACTCCATTCCGCTCATCACACAGAAAAAACATCTATCAATAACGTGGTATCTCAGAGAGATGAGTCCTGACCCAAGCACTCCTGAACAGCTTCAGCTTTGTTTCCAAGTGGCACCTTACAAGAAATATTCTTGCAGGAAACTTCTTCCACTATTGCACTATTCTACATAAATGAAAAATTCAAAGTCATGCAATTGAGACTAATTTGACACAATCCCTTTCTCTACCTCATCTGTCATTAGCATCGCCGTCATGCTGCTACATTCCACTGTTCTTTTTTTCTTACAGAAAACTCTTTAAATTTGTATTTCTTTCATTCCTCAGAGCTAAATGGTTAAGAGGCAAAGAGAAATTAGCTCCTTTACTTTAGGAAGCCCCATTCTCTTTGTTAATTGGAACTGCAAAGGAAAAATGATTTAATAGAACTAGTTTTTAAAAACTGATTAAATTGAAATATGCAAAAAATGTCAATCTTTCTATGAAAACCTGGAAAATATTTCTAAGAATTCTGCACAGAAATTCTGTCGTTAATTCAATGACTGGAGGGGGCTATGTACATTTGACACAAATCAGTGGAAGTAGATACTGTTGGAAGAATTGCCTAAGCTCAGTTTATAATTATAAAACATTCAATATAAGCAATAAAGTTGCACGAAAATCAGTTATACAGCTGGAAATAATGGAGTGAACTGTAACCTTATGCCATGACTCAGGTCATAGTGCACAACTTGCAGTATTTTCACCAAAAATGAAAAAGTCCTTCAGTTATGTCTAGAAAACTACTTCCACTAACACAGGAAAACTCACTTCATTGAGAGATTACGAAGCCAGCCCCCCAGGAGGACGGAGGCACTCTGCTATAACTCCAGATCACCATGTGTTACAGATCTAGTTAAACATCTACAGTATTTTCTACAAAACAACCACACTCTGCAATCATCCCCTGTGCATTACTAGTGTGTGGTATGCCCCCCATTTACCTCCACTACCACATACAAAGGCCATCAGGGAAAGACAGGCAAATGGCAGTACAGAGCTAATTAAACTTGATTTATAGGAAGGTCAATAACTCTGCATAAAACAAAGTTTCTTTGAGCATACCCATGGAATTACATTATTTTACATATCTGTGTTGAAGGGGTTCATCACCAGCAGCACTTCCGTCAGTGGTAGGCAATGCTGCTGTACTCAAATATGGAGACATTTAGGAGTGACGTTACACAAGCATCCACAAGCCGTAGCTGGATCTTAGGAAGTCTGAGTGTGATTGTGGTAGAGGGAGACACATCACAGCATTTACACAAACAGTACTTTGTGGGCTGCTAGACCCCACGTTAGCAAGTACAAAGATGCAGATTCTTCCCCCTTCTGACAGCCAGTTTTTTGACTGTCCCCGCAGGAGAAGTTGTGCTCGCAAGGTTGAAGCTTCATCTTGCGGTGAGTCTCAGGCCAAGTCAAGGTGGCAATCTCAATACACCACCACAGCCAACGGCACTCAGGAAAGCTGGGCGGAAGAAAGTCAGGACCCCACTTAAAAGCCTCTATCCAGTCTCCCTGTACAGTCAGAAGAGCCAGACCTCTCCAGGAGGTTGTGCAGGGATCCAGGACAAGTCTTCACTAGGTTCCTAATTGCTTTTGTGAAATCATCCTCTGGAAGCATCTCTTCCCCTACATTATACAAGCTCCACGGACAATGCAGACCCGTAACTTAACGGTACGCAAAGTTGTGTAGCAGGAATGCCTTTCTACCCAGAGAATCCCTAACCGCATAACGAAGTTATCCAGATTTCACATAACTCAAATTATATGCATCTTGTAATACCATTACGTCTTTGCAGTTACTTTTTCATATCTCACATTATATGCCATATTGGGTATTAACAGTTCGTATTTCTGTTTATAGTTTCCATTTAGTCCTTTAATATTACAGTCATACTGCTGGTTCCAAAATGTTGGGGTTTTTTTCCCATTAGTTTTTAATTGGAAAATACTGGTTACCGGCTAAATTAGTCATTTGAGTCAAGTAAAGCTTTTTTTGTTTTGCTTTTTAAAATTAAATGAAGCATAGAGTAATACATCAACACATACATACTGTAAAACACTTGAACTAGGTATTGAAACTTGTAGAAAAAATACTAATAATATTAATTTTTACTTAAGCCTGGGAATTTAATAAAGTAACAAGGGAAAACTGGAATCAAATCTAGCTAAATCCCAAATCACTGTAACCTTTACTATGTGCATTGCTAACCAGTGGCTGCCTCTTTCTTGTGTTCTCTTTTCAATTTGAGACTCCGGGTACCAAACCAGAATGTCTGACAAGCTCTGGGTGCTGTTTTCCTTTTTATTGTACCACTCTGTTCTGTATTTTTAATTTGTTAAAACTCCACACATTTTTTCTTACATTACAACAGCAATTCTTCTGAAGGCTACTGATCCCTCAGAGAACACCAAACATGAAACAGGCTGCAGTACATTTGTCAGCGAAATCCCCATAGCCTTTTATTTATCTGAGAAAGCTTTTTGATAAATATTTCAAAGAACAATAGATGAAGACATCTTGAATGTGGAGTCCTTATGCTGTAAACAAGACATTTTTTATTTCAAAGCAAATATTTGTTTTATGAATTAAATAAAGTACTTTCAAAAGTTCTTTTCTTTCCTAGGCTGTTTTTAAAAAACATTATAATTAATCTCTAGCATTTCACTTAAAAGTTGTTACCAAAACAGCAGTATCAATTAAATATGTAGCTAGCAGCTTCCATGTCCCCATTTAGAAGTACAGTAACTGCCTATTAATATATAATCATTTCAGAACTTCCGCAGTATTACAAACAAGGAAGATTTGAAACCATTTATTTGGAGTTGCAGCTTTCCAAGAACACAACCGAAAGGTTTCATACTGTACACCATTACCACGTAACGGACATGATAAAAGGAACATGAGCGTTTACTGCTTTCTTAATGAAGGAAAAAACAACTGGCCAGATGTTAAACCTAAGACAGCATTTATTAGCTTGTTATTGTGTGCTTCTATAGGAAACACAGCTGTACTAACACAAGATATTTTATCTAAGGCTATGCTATATTACCTCAGCGGATCCGGTTCACAATAAATGTCTGTCAGCTTAAGGGTGAGAGACCATAAAACCTCATTGTGTTACTCTGTTTTTCAAGCTTCAGGTATATTTACCTAAGTGCTACAACGGCAAGCCACTAGCAAAAGAGAATTCCAGACAAGAGAAATAACATTTATTCTGGTTCTTTCGTGACCATGAGGATGGATACAATGATCTGGATTAAATAAGAATCACTGCCTTCACTGAGATGTTGCATGTAACGGTACAGTCTTGTCTGGACTTCTGTTTTCTTAGCACTCTTAGATGTGGCAAGGTTAAACATGACAGAGAAACAAAACACTCTGCAAAAGGCCATTATGACAGCTTCCCTTGGCCAGAAACCACTGGTTCCTGATTACGGGAGATTCTGTCCTTACAACACAGCACATGCAGTCTCATCACACTCTGCATCTCACCCAATCAAAATCACTGAGCAACTTCTAAAAATTGGTAAATGCAGTCTTTTAGTATCAAGTAGTTAAATGCATTTGGGCAAGGTTGATGAAAGCTCTCTAGACTAAGAGAATGGTATGTCTCTAAGTGCTATAGTTTGTGACCTTTTAAACAATTGCAACAATTTAGATAATCTGTCAATCCATTTGCTTTTCTGTGAAGAAACACTACTAAATTTACTGAAATTACATTTTTTACATAAGGTATATTTGAGAAAGACAAACAGAAATTATTTCTGACTCACTTTTAATGACTGCTTTCCAGAATCTAACATATGACACAAATGAATTCAACTCTGAAGGTTAAATAAAAAAAATACTGTAGAATCAGCAAAGTTTGAGCATCCTGAACTCACCCCAGACTCTTTATAAAGCTAGAACTGCAAGTATTTCTGGCAATAATTTTAAGAATTAGTAAGAGAGAGGTATCACTACCATAAATTGCCAAATTGCTGAACTGAAACCTATGAGATAAAGTGGAGCTTGAAGAGTCTCTTGTCCCATCGTCCTTGTTTGACTGAAATCTATCATTTTTTATTCCAAAGGTCTCTTGCTCAAGAGCTTTTTGTTTACCTGTTTTTGTCTTTAACTGACCTTTATTGAATGTGGTCAGGCTGTGCTTCACGTCAGCTGTCTACGGCACTATGGCTCCTGCAGAAATCCAGCTGTCTTGCTGAGCATTCCTCTGTAAACTAAGCCTTAAGCAAATCCACAACTATGTTTCTTACCAAGTTCACAACCATTCTACTCAACATATGGTCTTTTAGCTCACACCCTCAGAATGGTATTTTTGGTTGTTCTCTGCATTCCAGGTTACTGAGCAGATCTTTTATCTTCTCCTGGATTTGTAACCTTTGAAGCCTTGTCGTGCAGTTAGAGGCTCTAAGTGCTGGCATGACTACATGTATTCTCTAATCTCCATTTAGCTCTACAAATATTTATTTCCCCATTCTTGCTGTGCCACCAAGGCTATACACAGACCATTAGTGTTTCCTTTAAGAGAAAACATGAAGCGCAGTTGCTAATCCAGAGTAAGTACTGAACAAATGCTTCACCAGTGGCTAAAAGAACTCTCTCTGAGGGAAGAAGACTGCAGGATGGAGCTGCAGTACATTCACTGCCTCTGCCTATCTGCCTGAAGTCAAAGACTAAGGACTTACATCCAAACGGAATCAGCATTTTTACAAAGCTCTCAGTAAAGAAAATATTAATAATAATAAAAATAATAAGCACATAAATGCACTGGACTTAAGACATGATGAAACAGTTTTTGACCTAACTGCTTCTTAATAGTTGACAGACCAGCAGTTGCTGTAGTTTCAGGGTGTTTATTTAAAATACAGAACACAGATTAGATTAATTATATGAAAACAGTGGAGTTGGAAAAGAATTTGCTGAAGTATGCTATAAAGTTAGCAATTAAGATAACTTTCTGTTAGCTTCTGTTACAGAATCAAAACCAAAAAAGAGTTTTGAGTCCATAAATCCAGTTTACAAAGTCCCTGCTTTCCCCACTCATTCCAGCTCTTGATCTGCAGCTCAGTGCACTCCAACGGTGCTGAGATAATTTATTACAGGCATGTGCTATAAATCAGATAAAGAATAACTAAATTCATGGGAGCAGATGCCATATTCTGCACAGACTGGTAGATGGAAAGTCTAAATTAAATATATTAAGGTAGCTATCTGAGAGTCAGTCAACACAAACTGTTGTATCTCCCACTGTATAACACTGTGAATCAGCCACACAATGCAGAAAGAAACTGTAGGTATCAGACAAGCCAGGAACATCTCCAGGCCCCAAACTGTGAACCATATTGGTCAGACGTGTAAAGAAAACAATAAATGGGTAGTAGGGTCTTACACTGCTCTGAGCTGAGCATATAGCTGAGACAAAAAGCAATCTGCAAATTATACAGCCAAATTATCAATTTTAGAACATATTAACTGCACGATGACTTTTCCATACAAGGAACAACCTTGAAAATTTTACAAATCAATATTCAACTTCATTTATATAGATCACATCAGGGTGATATATTAGTACAGCTCAAGATAAACGGAAAGGTTATGACTGCAAATGGTTGTAAGATCCACTTAAAACAATTTAACAGACATTCAGCCCAGAAAGGTTTGCAGAATGTGCCTCTAACCTACCTACAATGGGTAAAAAAAAAAGCTCTCCAAATCCCTGTTGGGAGACCAGGAAAGATCACAGGCATTGTCAGGTCCCAAAGCCCTGACATAACAAGAGTTTTTCAGATGAAATTTCCAGATGCTCCTAAGAAACAGACCATTCATTCCCCAGACTACAGAGCAAGGGAAAACCCCAAGTGGTCCTTGCCAAAGATGATGTGACAGAAAGATAGCTGCGAGTGCAAAAAAAAGTTACTTTGTGGAAACAGATCTATGGGGAATTTTATACCAGCAAGGCTACTAAGCGTTAGAATATTGTTTCAGATGCAGCTAAGATCAGAAAAGCCTCAAAGTTACTGCTGACTACTGTTTTCAGCTGTGGAAAGTTACTAATTGCACTCTATTTCCTATGAAATAGCAATCTGCATCCTGCCAGTGCAGGAAAAGCTATCAAACCACGGTGTCAAATTCACATCAAAAAGATTTTTAAATGACATCGAATTTTTTAACATTGCTTTTTACATTTGATCAAGCACAGGAAAATCACCTTCATTGCAAAACATTTTGTGGGATGTCTTCCCTACCTTTGGCAAATGAGTTCCTTTTTTCCTTCTTCCTCCAGTTTGCATCTGTCTCTGACTTCTGCTTTCCCTGCATCATCCACTCTCACTGTAATTGAAAAAATAATTTTATTATTGTCGCTAATTGATTGCCATACATATTTGCATTCAGATTTAGTTCATATTTTGACAAGTCTGAGTGTCCAGTTTTAGACTGAGAACATCTGAAATCTTGTCTCATTTAGTCTAGCCCATAATCCGTCAAATCTTTTGATTCCCAACCTGTACGGTACCGTAGCAAAGGAACCCAGCACTATTGATGTTTATTTCACAATTCTTCAGCCTGTTCTCTCTGAATTAATGCTCTTCATGTGACATAATTCTCTCTGACCACCTTAGATTTCAGTGTGCACAACCAAGACTAAAATCCACATTTAAGCACTTTCTTTCAACATGGGTGTACTCTTACCGCTGAAATCTCTCGTTATTTCACAGCACTTGATACCAAACCATTTACACTCACTTCATAAACATCAGCAGTCACCGATGTTTGAAAGCAGTGATAAAATCCATTTATGATATCTGTCCTGCTTCTGGAAAGCTGTGGGTTGTTTTTGTTTTTCTTTTCTAAACAATACCCATTCTTTCAGCTGGACATGCTCTGCAAGTGCCACACAACCCTGGTGAGCTGGCCTTGGCCAGCTGCACAGCTGTCACCAGGAGAGGGGGACAAAATTACCTCACGGGTCGAGATAAAGACATAGAGATCACTTACCGATCGCATACCAATCACTATCATGGGCAAAAATGACTTGACTTGGTGAAAATGAATGTATTTGCAACTGACATTGCGTTCGATGGTGAGAAACAAAACCAGTTTAAACTCCCCTCCCCGCCACCGCCTTTCCCAGGCTCAACTTCAC
>VYZM01018915.1:150695-184078 GCA_013398915.1 Dromas ardeola | reverse complement strand
TCACAGAGACCCCTCAGCCCCGCTGGTGCGCCGGGGTATGGGCACCCCATACGACAACATTATTTTATAAGGTATTTTTTACAAGTTCTGTATATATTAGACAGCTCTAGGAAGCATTTAAAATAAGAGATATAGAGGGAATGTAAATAGGAGGGGTTTGATCTAACAAAGCACTTGGAAACACATATGAGTCTTGTACTGGACCGAGATCCCGCCACTGAACATTACTCAGTTCTTCCTCAGACTGAAATGACAAACAAAAATACACCGCTGTTTCTCTCAGCTAATGCACTAATCGTACTAAAGGACAATCCTCAATGCAGTTGGGAAAGGCTGTAGGTAAGCTGCTGGGGAAAGCTACAGTCCTGTTCAATTACCAGGAGCACTTAGAGAAAGGCCAGACCGTATATGAAAAAATTGTAGTAAACACACCCCATAAATACATTTTAAGAGCTTTTTACTTTTAACCAGATCTCTTTTGTCAACAGAACAAAACCAACTTGCTGCTTTTTGCATACCTTTATGTATTTCCTCATTATTTATTTCACAGGTGCCTCTAAGCGTAAGAGCTGATGTCTGTATTTGCCTTAAAAACCGTGATTTGAGACTTGTTATTTTCAACCACTAGTGATTTTCATGTTACCTGTTGGATTAGCATTATAATCTGTGCCAGGTACTTGCTACGTAGTCGCAGGATGAATCGTAAAGCCAATGAGCGACCACTCAAAGGTACCACTGGCGGTGGAGGCCATTTCAAACACCTGCACACAGGACCTTAGATGGTTGGACTCAATGATCTGAAAGGTCCCTTCCAACCTAGACAATTGCATGCTTCTATGCTTCTATGACCTTCATGCTCTGCACTTTGTGACATGGCGCCCGTGAAGCCATTCTGCCTTGGTAACCCACAGAAATCCCAAGGGCAAACGAAGAGCCCAGTGTAGTAGGGAAAACCAGTGCTCGAGACTTAGCTGGTGTCAACCACTTCTATTCTAGGTCCACTTTAATTCTCTTCTGCCCATTTGCAGTTGGGAGCAGCTCCTCTCCAGGCAAGAAAGAGCACCAGGCAAACAGCCTTGACAGGGCTAGGGAAAAACACTATTGTAAATTTTGAAGGTATTTTCCCCTCCTGCTCACCCAAATATCTACACACTGTAAAACCTCCATAGATTTTAACCTATAATTAACTGTCAGTGATTATGACAGTTACTGATTTCTTTCTCATATCAGAAGATCAAATTTAATCCCCACATTTACCACTGCTGATAACAGCAAATGTGTGCAGGTCTCAATTCAATCACTTGCTTAACTCCGAACACTTGAGATCTGAAATGAAGCACACGTGTACAGTCCTTTGTAAGATTAGCTGTTGTCCATGTTCTGAAGCAGTTTTTTACGTTTTGTCACTGGGTACTTGTTCCATTCCAGTGTGATGATACGCAAGACCCCCTGATTTACAAGTAACTGAACACAAGACCCAATTTAGCATTCCTCTTTTATCCATGAAAACCTAAAAGCCTTCCATCTCCAGGAACAGAGTCACAAGACGGTACTTTGGTGGTAATCCAGGCACACGCTCTTAGATATGCACTGGATGGGATGTGACCCTAAACTGGCAAAACCTTTGACATGAACCAAACGTTAATCTTCAAGCTAGATCCCCAAAATACCACCAGAACTTTGTTAACTCCAGAGATACGTTTCATTAGGCCACAAACTACAACAATAATGTTTCTTCAAAAGAAAAAAAAACTCAGAGTAACACTGAACAGAAATTAAAGTTGTTTGCGAGGGAATCTCTGTCTGTCCACCATATCCTTACAGCATGTGGTCTTTTTTCCAGCCCTGCTTCCATTTCAGCAACTTGTAAGGTCTTTCTGTGCTGTAACAGACACACACCACCACCACACCACTCCCCAAGCCCCTTTGGGCCCATCAAAATACATTTCTGTCTTCTCTGAGGTCTGGTTGCATGTCTGCCTCCTGCTTTTCTCCAGAGTAACCCTTTCTCTAACAGTGCCATCAGCTTCTCTCTTGCCGAGTCAGCAGGTTCCCCTCTACATGCACAATCCTGCTTGGTCTGGCAAACCTCCCTCATGGAAGGATGTCCTGACAAGGAAGGAGTGCTCCTATCCCATCCCATCTTCTCCACTTGCAGTAGCCCGGACAGTACACTGCCATCAAGCATCTTTTTCTGTTATCAAGACCTTTTAAAAGAACACAACCTTCATTAGCAGATACTAAGTCTTCAGAAAGCAGACAACATCCACTGCACTCCTCTAACCACTGAAGATTAAGAGAAATTACATGACAACAGGGGAGCCATCAGCTGGTGCTACAGGCCTGAGCAGTGCTGAGTGATGCCGATCTTGTTCAGCTGAGCCTGCAGATAGCTTTATCTTAACCTTATTTTAAACCAGACAGATACTGGGGGGGGCGCGAGATGAGCAACGCCACCTTCTTGAATGACCACAGTTTTCAGGGCTAAGGCATGTCCACTGTCCCAGGGCTGAGGCGCTCTGCTTGTTGTATTCCTCCTCTGCTGCCTTCCTCCAAAGACAGAGGAAGCTGGCAGCAAAGGACCACTGACACAGCAAGCACAAAATAACTGCTACCATTGAAACCGCTCTGCTCTGGGAAAAGGGTGAAACAAGCTGGTTTACTCTAGAAAAAGTGAAGCTGTGGTGTAGAAGACTTGGCAGTTGTCTTGGTCTGGGAGAGGTCAGAAGGGTAGCAAGAAGGATGGAGACACGGGAGATGGCAGGGAGCGTCCAGCCTAGTCACCAGGGTGTCTACTCCTGGCTCTGGTTCATATAGACAACAGCAGCTCATAGTTCTGGGGCAATGACATCAGCTTCACTTAAAGGAAAATAAATCAGATAATAACATTAATATAAGAACAATGAAGTCCTAGAGGAGGTTATAAGGGAAGTTCTGGAGTTCCCTTCCACAGAAGGCAAAGTTAAGCAAACATCTCTGATCTTGACTTGCTGCAGACAGCAGCAGAGCTCTTCTTGAGGTGCCTCTTTCTATGATTCTAGTCTTTTATTTACATGGAGTATGTACAGCTAAGTTAACCAAATACCAGGTTCTAAAATGGTAATTTTATCTTCATTTTAATGGATTTTCATCTATCCTAAATTCAATGAAAACAGTAGGCAATGCTATTTAAGGATGGAGTTTAAGGAAAAAAGCTTCTGCTTGCTTAACTGATTTTTTTTTCCTAAACTGTGTTACCAAGGATGTAGTGTATGCAATAATTAAATAATTAACTGTTCTCAGATAACTTTCTGATTAAATGACATGGATTATATATAACAGTGTTCTGTGTTTTGCTTAGAGGTGAAAAAATAAATCTAGAAGGAAAAAAAAATCTTAAAAAGAACAAGATGACATAATTAGTACCATCTGTATGGAAGCTGTAGCCTCATAAAGGGTTTTACTGCAAAGAAACAGTAATGAAATGTTATTCCAGGATTTTACATTTTAAAAAAGTGATTCAACTGGGCAACATCCCCAGCTTTTATAGATCAGTGTTGCTCCACAGACATCAATGGAAACATATTTGCTCTATTCCTAAATTGAAAGAAGTGGCAACTCCAAGAACCTACAAGAATTTTTATCTGAAGTGAATGCCAGCTTTTCCATTAACTTCACAGGATGCCTTCAAAAATTAATTCAAATTTAAAGAGATTATAATACACATTTCAGAGTTCATTAAGAAAATTTCACGAACATTATTAGTGATATAGACAGCTTAATATTTTGTTAGTTTAAATAAAATTGGGGCTTGTGGGGTCAATTCTGGAAAGGTCTTGTGTTCTAAACTGATTCTTCCAGATAAATTTTATAAATACAAAAAGCCACTTGTATTTAAAACCCACTGGAAGAATAATCAGTTTGGTTGTAATCACCTTTAAATAGAATTCACATTCTCCAAAGGCCTCAAATAGAAAGAGTCATGGAAAAGTTCATTTCATAGCTTATGACACGGTACACATCAAATTAACTGTAGCCTAGATAGGCTTTCCTTTTCTTTTATCCATTTCACTCTAAACAATCATTCCAAAGTTATTACATTCCTCACTTATGTAAACAGAAATCACGAGGCAGAGTTCTTTGTTCCTAACCAAAAAAAAACCCACCAAAAAACCCAGCAACATGCCATGATCTCCCAAAATATCACCCTAAGTTCCAAATAACAATTTCTTAGATGTGCTTTTCACTAGTTATTCTATCTACTTTGCATATTCAGCTTACAATCATTTCTTAACCTCATCGGCTACTATGATACTACTTTCCATTCTGCATCACCATGGTTATGTTATTATTATTATTATTACAAATTATCCTGCTACTTCACTAACACCAAATGCTCCAGTTCAGCAAAATTACCTTGTCTTTAGTCTTACCTTTTAATCAACAAACAAGGTCAGATCAACCTTCTGGGGTAACCAAAACCCCTCCGAGTATGTACCATCCCATAATGCAATTCATTTGTATCAAGCAATGTTAAGTATAAATTTTCCCTTCTGCAAATCTAGAACTCCTCCACAAGGTCACCGAGTTGATTACTGTACTCAGTGCAACATACGTAACATGCAGCAGCTTTACAGTTCGTTTTGTTGTCAGTACCATTATTCCTATATTAAATGAAAGGCCCGTGGTGTTTGCTAGAGTAGATGGTACAATTCTATTTGTGACATTAAAATCTGCCGCTGTATTATAAATCTATTTGCTCTTTCTGGGTGTGGGGGTGAAGGGTGGGAAAATTTCAATGCTTCGAGCACCATGAAGCACTTCGCATCATCAAGCAACAGGTCTGGGCTAGAAATAAAAATGGATACTTTTGAACATGCTCAGCATCATTTTTTTTACTGCCAATATAGGGATCACATGCTTCTGTAAATTTTCTATTGTGGAATCCTACTATTTTTCAGCCTCCACAAGCAAATGGAGGTGATGCTATTGAAAAAGCACATCTGCTGTTAGTGAGTGCAGCAAGAAAAATAAAAAGTCTTTAAGTCTATTTTTTTTTAAAGTAGATGTTTGTAAAACCAAAGTTACTCAGGACAAATTTTTTGAAGATAGGAACTCTTAATTGTTGAAAGACTTTAAAAAAATCCCTTCCTAAAAATAATAATAAGGTATTTTTTAAAACTTTGGCACAATAACGTTTTTTGAACATGGAAGGCATAGGAATTACTATACACAACTGCAGAGTTATCTGAGTTACATATTTCTAAGCCTTGGTTTTACTGGCATAAACGTTTGTGTGCTACAAGCCAAGCTTCTGAGGAGCTCAGGAAGGAGCCCTGGGCCATGGAGGGTCTGGACAACAAAGGGAGAAAGTGCCACAATGTCCCCGCAGAACAACCAGACAGAAGGTGTTCAGCACATAAAGGACACAGGGGGATTCTCCAATACAAAACCCAGCTTCCCCAAAATTAGGGATCTGGAACTGAGCAGGATTCCTCCCTGGCTCGTTCGGGACACCCAGCCTTAAGGTAGTCAACACCAGTTTGAAGCCTTTTGTACTTTCACCAGCACTAGCTTTCAGTTTAAAAGGCTCTTTTCTCACCCTGCAATCATATCCCTTCTTAAACTAATGAGGTCTAACTGCACATTATCACATCTTCGGTCATGTTTGACAGGGCTCCTAGGATTCATTTACAGGTCTTAGTTTTGTATCTCATTAGTGACTCACAGTTATCATGCAATAGGACTCGTTCATTTGAATTCTGCTCCTCCTCCTCCATTGCTTCTAAATTCCACCTGAAATCATTTTTATTCCCTAAATTAACGACCTTGAATTGCGTTTCTGTAGTTCATTACTGAACTACTTCCGATTTCAATTATTTCCAGTCATTCCATTTTACTAATTTCCTTCTCAGACAAGGTTAGCAGCACAATCTTACTCCCCATCACAGTCATATGACACAATGTTGGTTAACCAGAAGTTAAATTTTTGTTGAATCCTGTCTCAGTTTCTGTTTCTCTCTGAGTTTTTAATTCGCCCCCCCTCCCCCTGCAACAGGGGCTTAGATTGTGATCTAAGTCACAATCAAACATAATTGCAAATTCCTGGTGGGTCAGAAATGGTTTTTTGATTCACATTTAGAAATGGCAGAAAAACAAAAGAAATTTTAAACCTGAAGGGAGCTTTTGGAAGAATGGTATCAGCAATCAAAAATACATGCTCAAAGTTAAAATGCCACCTCTGCCTTAATTATAATGTCATTACTTTGATGCTACTCTTGGTTGGGTAGTGTCACAAAGCTGTCAGTTCCTGGGAGCAGCAACGCTAGACTCAGACTGTTACACACGGTGATTTTACACCTGAAGCGTACAGAGGTTTTATGACTTGCTTAGCATTCTGTACTTGAACAAAAATTGAAAGGTCATCTTTTCAACTTCTCTGGGAAAAGACTGATCACATTAGGACTTGGGGCATCCTGGAACAAAACAGGAGCAACTTAACGTTGACAAGTTCATTTACCTTTTGATGAATTCTATCAATGAAAAAGTTAACGATAAAAGTGATTGCTCATTGAAAGAAAGTCTTCATATTTTGTTTTTCAGACAGGATGAATTTGGTTCATAGAATCATAGAGTAGAACGGGTTGGAAGGGACCTTTAGGGGTCATCTAGTCCAACCTCCCCTGCAATGAGCAGGGGCATCTTCAACTAGATCAGGTTGCTCAGAGCCCCGTCCAGCCTGACCTTGAATGTTTCCAGGGATGGGGCATCCCCCACTTCTCTGGGCAACCTGTGCCAGTGTTTCACCACCCTCATTGTAAACATTTTCTTCCTTATATCCAGTCTAAACCTTCCCTCAGGTGTGTCAACTGCACCACACAGCTTGGTGTCATCCGCGAACTTGCTGAGGGTGCACTCGATCCCACTGTCTATGTCATTGATGAAGGTATTGAAACGTACTGGTCCCAGTACGGACCCCTGAGGGACACAACTCAGTGTCATACCCAGTCACAGAAAATAATTTAAATGCCAACTGAGATGTCCAATTTTAGCTGTGAAAAATACACAGTTAGATCACTTAGGAATTTGAAAATGGCATTTCTTCCTTGGCTGTTGTGTTTGGAAAGAAAACTGTGTACCCTTGCCAAGTTAATTGCAAAACCCAAGTTACACCAGTTTTATGACTGACACCACTGATAGATTTAATCGTAATGCCAAACAATTTTATGATTTGAAGTTACTTGGTTAACTCCTGTTCACTCTTCTACTGAATTTGCTCTGTAGTATGAAGTATCATTATTCCAGGGTCATGTAAGAAGAATGACTTTTCTTAAAACTTAAGGTAAAAGGATTCTCTAAACAATTAGCTGGATGTGTTCCCAACAAGATTCATGACCATAATCTCTAGGTTTTTATCACTGGTTAAGAAAAAAAAAACCACAAACAATAGATTAAAATAACATGAATTCACACCATACATTCCCAGGTTACAATAACTGCTTTTTGTCTGTAGACTACCTGTAAAATATCCGTAAATCTTTAAAAAATAAATCTTCAGTAATCTTAAAAATCTTTAAAATGACCCTATAAATAATTTGGCATTTTTCTTTTTAATTGTATTTCTTTCTTATTTCTGATGCACATATGAATTTTTTGCAAAATGAATGCCCATCATGGACAACACAAATGCTAAACAGGCGTGGAACTACTCAAAAAGAGCCTGGATAGCTGAAGAGAAAGAAATATCCATTCCATTGGCAAGTTAGAGTCTCTGAAGAAACTGGAATAACGAGCTGTCTGACTAGCAGAAAGGAAGATGGATGACTCTTCTTGAATTAGATGCTTGAAACTTACTTCTGCTCAAAAGAGAATATAATCAATTTGGGAAGGAGTTGAGTCTAACACTGGGAATGCTTTATAGTAAATAGCAGATTCCATTTAAAGGTTTTAAAGGTATTATTACAGCTTAGCCTTCAAAATGAGTAACAGTTTATTTGTGCAGTTACTCACTGAAATGGGTTGAGATACCCAGTTTAAGAAATATTCTACCCTGTCCTTTACGTCCTGCTTTTTGTATTTATTATTAGCTCAGTTTCTTACTCGTCTTACTTGTTTCTCTTTAGGTTTAGAGACAGCAGATTTATTACCTTGCATTGGCATCCGAAGGGCATGTAAGCAAACATGAGCTCAGACCATCCTCTTCAGGTAAGAAGCTACAAATGGACTTTCTCAAGCAAGCACTTGGTTTAACTTCTGACCTTCCTCTGATCACATATAACCTTCTAGAAGGAAGCGCGGTACTCCAGTGAGCGTCTTTAAAGGTCATACCCTGGGAGAAGGGGCTCTATACTATAATGGGATAATTAATTCTAACTCTCCAGGTGATGACTCCTGAAGGCTCAGAACCACTTCTACTCTTCGTAAATTAAATTAATTAAGACCTGGCACTAAGCCTTTTCAGCAAGGAAACCCGTATCCAGGATACCAGATAGGAAAGGAAAAGTTTGAACAATACAGCTACAAGTAGCCCATCACACACTGTAGCTATGTGTGACTTTTTCTGGTTTTTCAACTAAGGTATAACACTGGACGGAAGGTGATATACCTGAATCTCAGATACTGTTGTTACTCTTACAATGTTTCCTGGAAGAACTTACCCTGTGTTCTGCAAGCATCCAATCTGACAACTTCTATACAATTTATAGCCAGTATTCATACACAAATATGCCTTTAATATTGTTGGTTTTTTAAATAGAAGAAAAGTTATCTAATAATTTGATTGACAAAAAAAAAATTCATCTAAATTCTGGTGCCATTTTAATGACTCTGTGAATAATTCAGCCATCATACAGGCCATGGATTTAATTCATATACAGCCTACAACTGATTTGCTATCAACATTAATTATTGAAAATAAATTTGGGTAGTTGTTCTTACATAAACACAGATGCGCACTTCCTTTTTAAACCTGGCATGTGTGCATCTACCTGCTTTGAAAAATTGGGCCCTAGTTCTTTGTTTCAGAAACAGAGATCTAGATCAGAAGCATCAACTTTCTTACAGAGCAACAAATATTAACTTACTAAAAATTACTACATTTTTTTTTACATTTTTCTATTACATTTAAATATCTTTATGCTCAGTACAAGGAACAACTACATGAAATTATTTTAAATACATTTATGTTTAATACTTATGAAACTAGCGTTGGCGTTGCAAAACCATATAAATGACAGGAATGTAAGTCATGCAGGAGAAAAATGAAGAGAGAACTTAAGCCAGACAAGCTTTCAAGGACTGTTTTTGTTCACTAAATGTACTAAAATACTTCATTAAATAATGCAGTGGTGAATTATGAATTTCTGTAATAGTAAAATATGGCAGAATTTCTAGGGCTGCTAAAAGTTATAGTAGTATTTTTTATTCAAAATATAATCAATTGCACTGAAATGCCATGGAAAAATAATGCTTTAATTTAGCTATAGACATGATTCAATAGAATTCAAGTGAAGGAGACAATGTTAAACAAAAATCCATTTTGGAATATGCTTCTTATGAAATGTACTAATAGATAAAGAAGATGTGTACCCCTCCAGGCCGAGACCTCTGCCCCGTCAGCCCCAAGACTGTCCATAAGGGATGTGCTCCCTTTGTCTTTACCCACGTCTCCACTAAGGAAGGTCTCCAGTGCTCTGTTGTCCTTTAGTTTCACTTAAGCTATAGTCTACTGTAAAATACTATTGGGAAATTGATGTTATTGTCAGAAGCAATTAGATGAGCAACTTAGCAACTTAGATGAGGAACAAAAAAGTAGTAATAATAAAGAACTACTGGAATTAACAATCATAATACCAAATAATAATGTCTTTAATAATAAATACTTCCATATGTTGTCAGCATTTCTAAACTTGGACTTTTGAGACCGTCTTCCTGTACTAAACAGTCTTTTCTTAATTTCTGCTTTTAATAATTCCATTAGTTTTACACATTCTTTAGCCTAGCCATAAGTCAAGCCAAGTTATCTTGTAGGTGATTCATTTTCATGGTGATTTTCACATAACTTGCCAAAACATGGTAAGTATGTATTAAGACAGTGTTTAAAGGTTTGGATATGCTATTTATTTTTTAATATTATGTAATTATAACATATACTACACAACATATTAGTGATTAATTCATAGATGATCAGAAGATTAGGGTCTAGAGAACAAGTCTTACGAGGAGTGGCTAAGGGAACTGGGGTTGCTCAGCCTGGAGAAAAGGAGGCTGCGGGGAAACCTTATCGCTCTCTACAACTGCCTGAAAGGAGGTGGGTGTCAGTCTCTTCTCCCAAGTCACAAGTGATAGGATGAGAGAAAGCTGCCTCAAGCTGCACCGAAGTTTAGAATTCAAGAGGTTTAGATTGGACATTAGGAAAACTTTCCTCACCAAAAGGATTGTCAAGCATTGGAGCAGGCTGCCCAGGGAAGTGGTGGAGTCACCATCCCTGGAGGTATTTAAAAGACGTGTAGACGTGGTGCTGAGGGACATGGGTTAGTGGTGAAGATGGCAGTGCTAAGTTAACGGTTGGACTCGATGATCTTAAGGGACTTTTCCAACCTGAATGATTCTATGATTCTTTTCTATGATTTATGCCATCCTCTAGAATAAACTTACAGGTACAATGAAAGCAAATGTGTGGATGACTAGAAATTGTCAAACTAAGTTTACTATACATACTCTTTACAGTCTGGGTGAAAAAAAAAGACAGCATAAGAGCATATTAGTAAAACATTCCATACATTTATGTTTTAGCATAGCAAAAAAACTGATTTGTTGGCATTTTGGGACTTGCCAATTTATCCATCCCAATACACTTGTAAAATACATGTTTTTCTTACCATTGTCTTTTACTTTAATGCAAAGCTCCGCCCAGCTTCAGAAGGAAGAGCATTTGCATATTATGCTGATTTTTCACATCCACAAATTCCCTTTGAAGACTAAGTGTTGACCCCAGAAATACCAATGTGGGAGCCCTCTTAATACATTTGACTAAGAATCCCTCTCCTTCATACTATTTCCTGTTGCTGGCTAGTTTACTTGCAGGGAAGAAACCATGGTGCTGCAATATTGCTCAGGATAACAGCACAGAAACCCCCTCAACTATGGCTAAGTGCATACAGAAGTGGCACACGTTCTTTTTGGTTTAGTTTGGCATACAACACACCAGCAACACCAGCCAATGTTGCAAGGTCGGTGTCATTCGTTGTGTTTCAAACCTAGAAATAGCCGAGGATAAGCTCTCTTACAAATTATTACCTTACTGCAGTGGGCTGGTTATCCAAGACTACATGTAAGATACAGAACTTAAAACACTTAATATATCCAGAACTGAAGCAGCTTTTTAGGGAGCAATGCCGTGAAATGAAGATGACTAAATGTATTTCGTATTATTCTATCTTCAAGCACTTCATTGTTTTTTGAATAAAGTAAGCCATATAGCAGGAAAAATAATAGACTACAGGGAGGGGCGACATTCACTGAACAATTGACAGTTGTCCTGTCATGTGTCCCCCCCCCTCACTTTTTTTTTTTTCCCCACTTCACTGTAGACCTTTAAAAGGTTCCTGGAAATGTTTCGTGTGTTTCTTCCTTTGAGCATATTTTCCTAAATTTTATTTAAATATGCAGCCACCAAGTAAGAGTTGTTCAGGTAGCGATGCAGACGGACGCATCAGGGACTACTTTCCCAACAATTCCCTGCATGAACAGGTAGACAGGAGGAGAATGGAATCTAGCAGGAATGGCAGGAACAGCGCTCCACGACCTGCTCCCAGCTAGCCTGAATCGCTGGTGGGCACAAAAGCTGCCTACCTCTGCATTTAAAAATGGAAAGCTGCATGAAACCTGCACATGGAAGTTCATTATCAGTGGTTCCCTATAAAAGTGGAGATATGATTCCAGCAGAGTTCTGCAGGATCCGTCCTGGGGCCAGCACTATTCAACACTTAGCAACTTGGATGTTAGTAACTTGGATGACAGCTTTTAGCAAATAGGCTGCAAGAAAGCGAAATTATATAGCTCAGTGGAAGGGCAGCTGTTCCGGATTTCACCATCACAGGCTGAGGAGTAACTAGTTAGGGTGCAGGCTCTGGGGAATTACTGTGGGTCACAAAATGAGCAAGACTCAGTAGTGCCAGACTGAAGAAGAAAAACTCCATGCAGACTTACATGTGTAACAAGAGCATGGACTGCTAAACACATAATTCTCAGCAAGGAAATCTGAGCTGGAGCACTGCAGCCAGTCCGGGGCGCCATCCTTTGAGAAAGATGTAGATTAACCAAAGCATAAAAAATGCGACAGACCAAAAAAGGCAGAAAGAAATGAGACCGTCTAGCCTACAGACTAGGAAGGGGAACACTATTTTCAAATATATGAAAAGCCGCTATAAAGAAGACAAATAATCTGCTCTCCATACTTACAGCTGATACAAGAGATCATGGATTGAAATTACAGTAAAGAAGGTTTAAGCTGGACTTTAGCATACGGCGCATAGGGAGACCTTTAATAACAGGCTAGAGAAACACTGTCAAGACTATTTTAAGAAGTTGTCTTCCCTGTCCTTTCCCATCCTACAGCTCTGAGCTAAGGAGCAAGGTTAAGCTATGATAAATGATGTAACTGCCTCAAGGCTGTTAATGTGAATTTGATAGGCACACAAGTGAAAAATAACATTAGTCAGTTGCAGTACAGTACTCTAACACATAATGTGCACTTTCTAAAACGTATTTTGGAAACATTCATGAAAAATATGATGATAAGAAGTTAAAATAAAGTGTAAAAAACTGGGAAGCTACATAAAGACATTTTCTGGAGAGTGATGAGAATTTTCGCAATATGAAAAAAACTGTAATATCCAAGTATTTGGATATTACCATCTCTTATTTATTTTTTCTGTTTCGATAGATCGACGCTTTGAATTTTAGAACATTTTCTAATACTAGGTCATCTTTCTGTTTTTCCAAATCATAACAGTGGCTAAAGAGGAGCTCTTACCTCACTCCTAAAACTGTTAAACTTTATGGAGATTTGTTCATAATAACAATGCTTTATTTGGGGTGAAAAATTAATCCTCCTGTTGAACAGACCACCGTGTTCTACACAGCATTTGCCACCTATAAAACAACTGTAGGATCCTTCCCACTTTCATAATTGAAGATGTTGGTAAGAAGCAGAATTTCTCTACGTTTCCATATCAAATTCACATTGGGGTTTTTTTGTAGTAAAAGCCCTCTGGACACCAATCCCATTACATCTCTGACTTGCTATGAATGCTAGGGAGGCAGAGCTATCCACCACTGGCGCATTTTATCATTTTAAGGTAGTGCTGAAACTGTTATTACACACACTGTGTGCTTAAATCTGGCCTCTAAAGGGTCAAGGTGAGAACAACTGCCTGAAGAGAATTCTCTGAAAGTTTCAGAGGCAAAAAAGACTTTCTCACACCTTTTTAAAAACAGCAGGGATATTCCAAGAGATAATTATGGAATACATGTAATCCGTTCTTTCAAGATGACAGTCTGCAGCTGGGTGACTGCAGAGCCCATTCACACCAGTACTTTGAGAGACAGAAAGTCTGGCCCTTTATGTATTTAATATGAATATTTCAAGTGAGCCACATAGCGAGTGTGGGCTGATTGGAGTGGAGATGGAGGGGATAACATTCATCATTACAGAAGTGTTACAGTGTGGTAGTGGGGAAAGAAAAGGGGGAAGATGAAACAAGACATCCCTGAAAATCCTGCTGGGGCTGTATAACTGTATGACATTACTGTATTAGAAAAATGCCTAAAATGAGTTATGGAACTAATTAAGGAAATATAAAAGCCATGGATAAAAAGTTCCTTGTTAAGTATAATTGATAGTACAAATCTAATTTGAAAGGTTAACAAGCTCTTGAAAATTGTTGAATCAAGTACAGACTGATGTTTTTAATATAATTATATACAGCTAGCAGATGGTATAGTCCTTTATATTATATTGCCAGCTATTAGAGTTTAATTTTTAAAGCAAATACTGAATTATACTAAAGATACGTATGGTTATTTTAAAAGATTTGTCAGTTCTCTAATATTTGTACATACTGATCAAATGCATAATATTTACCATTCATAAAAATCTGAAAGAAAAGATTTAAATAAGAAATTTAGAGTATTTCACTGTCCCTTTCTAAAACAACTTTATTTTAAATCTTAATTAAAAGCTCAATTGTCTTAATGAATGACAGCATTTCAGATACGTGAGTATCTTTTCAGACCAACTGATGGTTAGAAGTAGTTTAAGAAAACAAAGCAGCAGGAAAAAATTACTCTTAATTTAAAAATGCAAGTTCCAAAAAGCCACTGAAAACTTAAATTTAATAAGACAGATGATACATCAGATCAACCAATTCAGAACAATAGGGAGAGGCAAACTAAAAAACACCAAACAACCAAAAAACCCCACATTCCTATCTCTGCACACAGCTTAAGTTCTGATTATACAGCGTCTCAGTGATTGCAGCAGTCTTTTCTCAGACCTTGGTAAGTGCAGTCCTGCTGTCTTGATGTCTATCTAGAAGGTCTTTATAAAGACCTGCTCTCCACTTGCTACTAGGACCATGTCAAAGCTCCACATGATCCTTTCCCTTCCCCTTTCTGCATTACATCCAGCACACGCCTGCTGTCTTTGCTGCCAATCCCCTGGTGGCTCGCATCCCATGGGACAGCCATCCCCCTCCCACTCCCCATCTCTCATCTCTTATTCCGTATCAGAAGCTCAGTGGTTGCACTGGATGGCCCACAATTCCTCTGTTGCTCACTTATCGTGACTTCAGGTGAAGGCTTTGACTTCCCCACATGCTCAGTAGTACAAAAGAAAAGCTCCTAAATAAACTCCTGGAAAACCAAGTTCTCCTCCTCCTCCGTGACTGTCTTTAAAATGGCTTTTTATTCATCAGTCACCACACAAAAATCTCATGGGGCAATCGTTAGGCAGTTTGACTGTTGCCTGTTATGCTGACTGTGTTACTACCTCATTCTTACGCTCTCCAGTCTGCCAGTCTGTATCTGATTGTTACTTTATACATCTTCTGAAACTCTCTAGGGTAAGTAATAACATTTAATTCAGTGTTTTTAACACAGAGTCTTCATCTAAGACTCAGATTTCTGGCTCCTAGTGTGCTACTTCTACTATTGAACAACACAGCCTACAGTCTTCTTGTGGATCAAACCAAAATTTTGGAGAGTTCAGGATTCACAGATGGAGCATTACAATAACAGGATATTTTTCTCATCACGGATAATGAGATTTTCTAAGAAGGGGAGTGCTCCCGTTCATTCTTAAAGGCATCAGACAAAATGGATTTATCCCAAACTGAATTTGGAATTTACAGCAAGCAATATTCAGTCATAGTCCTTACAAAGTTAACAAGTAAGACATGAATTAAATCCTTTGTATTAGTGTTCATCTCATCTAAATGTAGCCACCTAAAAGATAAACATCTACTTTTTAAGATTCCTATGTCATCACAGGGGCTAACTACCAACATCTGCCATGCCCCTTCGGAGGTGTCCATTTGCATTCACCAGCTGTAGAAGAAATACAAAGAGCTACTGAAGAGAAAATATTTAAGACAGTTAAATTAGATGGAGAAAGGTGGATCCTATAGAAACTTAAGAGCAGCCTCACTAAGTTAGAGCAAATGTCCACCTAGTCTCTAAGTCTATTCCCCAAACTCATCAGCAGCAGTTGCCTTGGGAAGGGAAGCAGGGAGCGCAGAAAGCAACACTTCCCCAGATACCCTCCCAGCTGTGCTTTCATTTCAAGTCCTCATCACTAACAATAACCAAAAGCTCTGCTGGCATCGCGTGTGAAGAATCCAGAGATGGCTATCGACGAGGCCATAAAAATAGATAGCCTGAGCTTGATGGTTCTTGAAATAATCACTGTTTCAGTTGGTATAGGAAATGAAGTATAGGAAATGTTCTTTCTGTGAGCTAAGAGTACATAACTGACCTGGACAAGTTCAGACATCCTGCAGTTTCATCTTAATAAATTCACTGGACTCTTGACTAGAGTAAAAATAAATAAAACGTTACACTTTCTCACTTGCACCTTCCCTCAAAATAGTCACAAAACAACTATCAGGTGACTTGAAGGAAACTAAAAGTCATCTAAAACTTCATGGGTGTTAACCAACTGATTACAATCTAAAAGCTCTAACAACAATAGATTAAATTGTACTATTTCCCACACTTGTAGTCATTGCCAAAAGACTGGATTTATGCAGGCCTTTCTGTCCTTGTTGAAACCTTTGTCACAGGAATGAGGCATGGCGATTTTATAGCCTCATATGTTCTCTGAAAGATAACAGTAAACAATATTCCTTTGACCTTTTCAATGTTCTATAATTTTACTGAATGGTCCTTCTTATTCTTCCTTTTATATTCTCAGCACTGATGAAAAAGTGATGAAATGGCCAACAAAATAAAATACACAATTGTTAAGAGGTTAAAGCAGTGAGCCTGACTACTGTCTCTCATACAGCAGATAGAGCACAAAGGTTTTTGTTTCATTTTTACTCGTTCTTATCATAGTTTTCTTGCGAAGTAATGTTAACACTACACAACGAGCTCCCACAGAAACTACAGAACGTATCAAACATCACCACTTTCCAACCTAAACATTTGTAGGCACATTTGAGTTGATTCCGTGTCCTTTAACAAATGCTTAGCAAGGCACGTGTGCTTCTGTCTCTTTCTGTGCAGATATGTGTAGACATGGATCAAGATAAATCCAAAATAAATGACTCCTTTGCAAACACTCCTCCTCCTGCAGAGAAGATGAAAGAGCCAACATGTGACAGATGTTTGTCATGCTGCTTAAAACAGTCCTGGAAGGGACAGGAGTCTGCAGTAATGGGGGTAGTGTAAGAAACTATGCTGCAGAGCATTAATGCTTTTTAATACAAACTTAAGACGGAATAACAGTAAGTTCTCGGTGGGGAAAACAAGATGCAGCACGGTTATCCTTACATGCAAAATTCTTGAACAAACTCTCCAACTGATCTACCACGTGGTTCCTCTGTTATCTCTAACTGAAGGCAACATGATCACAGAGAAAGAATCAGTGTGAAATAGGTACAGTGCAGACAGAATACCGAATAAGGAAGAAGAGAGTACTGCACCACTAACTGCAGGAGAATTTCCTGGACCATGAATGCTTCACCTGCAGTTTCATTTCTATCTTACGTAGTATACCTGCATACACAGTACTTTTTAATGAGAAAAGTACATTAGCTATGGTAATTGGAGGAAAGGAAATTACATCATTAAAGCTTTTCTGGTATTCAAATTAGTTCTTTAAATCAATCTTCATTTTAATGTTTTCCCATAAATGTGAACATTTTGGTCAGACTGTCAAGTGTTTTATGTCGGCTACAGCTCCACAGACTCGAATGGAAGTCTAGACTTTCAACACCTGAAGATGTGAAGCTGGGGAAGGACTGGAGAAGATGTGAACCAGGAGAAGCTGACCTTGCAACACTGCAGAGTCCAGCTCTGGCTGGCTCCTCATTTGTTTAGAAGCTGTCCTGACCTCTGATCACCCTCATCTCCCTCCACACACCACTCTGGGTGCACTGCATTTCTTGCTGGAACCTGGGGGATCAGGACCGTGTCCTCTCCTTATCCACCTTACAGGAACAATCTCATACATACAGTGGCAGAGACACATTTCTGTCCTATTTCATGTTCTTAACTTGAAAATTCTGGATGTGTAAGGTTTCTGGTATCTGATGCAGAGCGTGAGGTAACACATAAAAGGGAACCCAACAAGGTGTTTTGAAGAGTAGCTTGTATCTTCCAATCTCATTTCTATTGCTAGTTGGGAAGCCACAGTGTGCTCAAGAGTGGTAATTTCCTCCGCAGTAGTAAGTTTTGGGGCCTTGGCTAAGTACTGAGTAGAACTTCTTCCTCAAGGACTCAATCCAACGAAGTATTTAAGCACACGCATAACATTTAAGGGTAGAATACTAAATATTTTGCTGAATTGTCATCTAAAATGGCATAACCTAATAAAAAGCAAACTAAGTCAGAGGGTACAGAAACCCTTCCCCAGTAAAACCCTACTTTAGTACTTTGTTGAAATATGATCTTCCCAGTTATAAAAAACCCCAACACGTACAAATGGCTGAAAAACAGCTACAGGTTGTTACCAGGGGGGTTTATTTCTTTTTTAATTGAGTGTTCTCCGCTTTCTCATTCCTTCGACGTTCTCACAAATGCTGGATTTTATAGGGCAATACAAATAAATGTAGATGTAACACCTTCAGATAAATACACAGACTAATATTAAGTAGCTTTTTAAATACTGTCCAGTCAAACTGTCTTTTTGTAAAAGTTCAAGAGAGACGGATATATATTACTGTGTAAAATGCAGCCAGACGATGCTCACAGAAGAAAAGATCAGAGGAGTTTGCATCCAGCTAGAGGCAAAAGTTGTATTCAAAATATGTCAGATATAAAAGAACTAGGAAGTCAGCAGGTAATTCAAGGACTAGGAACACCTTTCAACCAAGAAATAGTGGAGGGCAAATATGGTCTAGTGGACAGAAAAAGGATTCAGATGATTTTCAGTGGAATTATTCTGGTGTCTAGAGAGGGTCAAATTTGGCCTCGAGCTATCACAGATCAACAGATAGATCACTGCTGTTTCTGCAAGGAACATTCCAAGATGTCCAGGCAGGAAAGCGGACTCTGGCTGGCAGACTCTGCACGACAGCTGGTCTCTCACCCCTCCGAAATCAAAGCTGGCAGAGTGGAAAAGAAGAGCATTAATCTATAAATTATGTGGTGATTTTTTTTTAATTCTTTTTAAAGGAAGAAGAAGCTCAGGTAATGCAAAAATATACAGAATATGAACACCAAAGGACAAGGGAAAAAGAGAGAGAAAGCATTAATAGAGATCAAAGCAAAAGGGGGATGGACAATGAGATTTCTCCAGGTCTAGACTCAATTTAGTTAATGCATTGGGCAAGGCTGGTGAAAACTGCAATTTTTGTAAACCAATGCAGTGCACTTCAGGAACAGAACAGAGGAACTAGAAATAATGTATGCAGGATGGGAAAACAAATAACAGAAAGATAATGGCTATCATGATGGGGATGCAAGAACAGAAAGGAGGAAAGAATAGAAATAAAGGTGGTGGTGGTGTGTAGCATTTTATGTATATTACTGGGTAAACTGTGAAGAAATAAATACGAAAACAGACAGAACAACACTAGCTGGCAAGAGACACTCTCCGAGAAGACCGCTATAAATCTCATGGGATACAGGCAGAGGTCACTAATGTTACTCAGGAGAGAGATTCCAAAACAGACAGTCTAAAGCAACAAGAGATGAGTGCCCCGCTGCTGTGCTGCTCCTGAGTGCCCATTGTTTTCCCAAGTGGATAGTACAGCATATTGCAGACATATTGCTCAGGGGAAGGAGTAGCTCTTGCTCTTGTAAGGTCTTACTGCAAACCAGCAATGGACTCTTGCATTGCTCTAGAAGGCAGTAGCTTCCCTGCTTTACACTGGAGAAACAGGACCATAATAACAGTAAGGTCTGGTTATTTCCTGGGTTAGTGGCAGGGCTTCATTATTTCCTTAGATAATTCACAGGCTTTGGCACAACAAAATATGTATTACACAATATACAGACAAAACAAAATACTACACACAATATATACACACGGTGAAATATATATTAAGCCAATAATAATCAATATTATCTTAGTTAAATTTTTGGTTATTAATGTTATCATGCACCACGGAAAATAGCTGATGAGATCATGAGTTGGTTCCACTTATAGCCAGCTAAATGACAAAGGTTTTCAATTTAAAAAAAAATTAAAAAAAAACCCACAATGAAAACCCCCTGAAATATTAAGAGCACTAATACCTGAAATGAAGAGCCTCAGGACTTAAACTAACTCAGAAATTCAAAATCATCTAAAACTTTTTTCTGAAGAAAAGGAAAGAACTTCAGAAGGCCTCCAGCCCTAACTGGATGATAGTTATCCCTAAAGAGATATTAGATACACACTAGAAGGAAAACAGGCAGCACGAGAAAGCTACATCTTAGAGATAAAAGTGCAAGAATAATTTGAGGACAGCCCTAAATCAAATGTTTTCTACATAGTAACAAGTGTCTTCAGTCCTGTAACAGAGAACATAATAAAGAAGAAAATACATTAAGATGCTGTAAGAATGAATTTAAGATTATTTTTCAGAAATTTTTTTTAGAATTAATACTTTTCTTTGGTTTTCAATAAGGAAAAAAAGAGGAGTCTAAGGCAAAACCCACACTGTCTAATGGCAATAAAGTACTGAAATGGAGGTTGCCACTGTCAAAAAAGAAATGCCGATCAAAGGATTTAATGTGCTTACACTGCAAGGACCAGATAGTCTCCATTCCAGAATATATGAAAGCATACAGAGATGAAGTGCAAGTGAAACAGGACAGGCCTCTATCAAATGGAGGTGAGGCACTGCCTGGCCAAAAAGGAGCTGGAATCCCACTTACGCTTCAGAGAGAGGGCAAAAGGTCAGCCAAGCAACACCAGATCCATTAGTTTTATCTCAATGATACTCAAGGCTCTTGAACACATTCTGTAGGAAAGCATAATTGAAAACATGGAGGTAAACAGAACAGAGAGATTCAGCGTGATAGGCTGTACCAAACTGAACAGGCAGCTTGCTGGGGTACGGCAACTCTCTATTGTTTCAGCTTGCAATTAAGGCAAAGGAAACATGATAGGCATAATTGATGTGGACTTCTACAAAGCAGTCAAAATAATACCATTGCGAAAAAATATCTTAACACAATAATATGGAGATTAGGCAAATCTGTAAAACACCTAAGGAACTGGCCAAGAGGAAGAAAGAGAGAAAATAATATAAAATGCAAAGTCAAGCATTTATTGACTAATCACAGGAACTCCTGCGAAATGCTGGGAGCTTCGCACCTGGAAATTACAAGAAAACAGAGCACAGCAGTGGGACCTTCTCTGGAACACAGCTGCAAAGCTGCTGCCCAGACCTCAGTCAGGCCCAAACCCAGAGCAGGCAGGAGGGTGATTAGAGGCTCTCCCCCAAGAAGAGATGAAAAAAGATTAAAAGAATTTCTTGTTTAGCACAGCAAAATACCAGATGCAAAGAAACACAGCTGTGTTTGCTATACCCAATGGAAAGGTGAAAGAAGTTCAAGCATACTGCTGGACAAGGACAGATGGGTTTAAACTGGCAGGAGACGAGGCTTGCAGGGAGAGCGGAACCCCTCCTGCCCTGTGCTTTCTGTTCATAAGCACTTGACAACAATAATTTAATTATAAATGCCTCTCTTCGTGTCAAGTATACTGAAATCTGTCTTGCAGTGAAGACTTGTGTGTGAATTTGGTAACCAGAGCATATATCACACTGTAGCAATGGGCTTCTACATCCTTGGGGGGGTGGGCGTGTCTTTTGTCTTTGTAGGGAGGGAGGGGAAAAAAAACCTCTCGGCTGATAAGCTCAATAAGACTCATAGGAGCATAGGATAATTCAGCTCAGAAAGGATTTCAGAAGGTTTCTAGTCCATCCTCCTGCTCATGGCAGGTTTGGCTGCACGAGGTTAAAAACTGGTACCCACTCGGGTCTTGAAAAGCCCCAAGGATGGAGGCTGCACCACCTCCCTTAGCAACCTGTTCCACGGATAAAGTTTTCCTGATATCCAGCTGCAAAAAACAACAACCCACCCCCTCCAAACCACAACCAAACCATGAAAGTGAATCTAGCAGAAAAGAATTATAAGCAATAACGTAACAATTAGCTGAGATTTCTCTGCTTTATGAAGTATTGATTTAAATATGGACTAGTTCTACACCCACTGTGTAGAAGAGTGCAGGTAAAACAAAATGTTTAATTCTTATTCTAGTCACCACTTTCAAATCGAAGTGCAGACTAGGAACTCGATAGTATCGTTACCAGACAGTTCTACATACATACTTGACATACAGAAGCCAGCAACCAAAAAGCAAGGTGTATCCCGCCCTCAAAGGAAGGGAGAAGACCATCAAGACCAGCCTGCACATACGCCACGACACAGAACAGGCAATGAGGGAGCTCGCCTGACCTCACCCTGGAAGGCGAGTTAGCGGAGACTGCAGGGCAGCACTCCTGTCTCTCTGGAGTGCAGACTTTGCTTCTAAGGGGATCTCGGTTCCCTGCTCTAGTCTTATGATCAGCACAGAGGAAACAGTTGTAAACTGCTTTGGATTTAAGGTAGTTATTAGGACATCCTTCTGGTGGTTTGGATGGATACAGACCAAAACAAACCGATCAAATATTCTGCTAAACCTCCATTAGATAGACAAACAGACAGGTTAGATAGCTATCTGCCAGAAAGAGCAGTGGGCTAAATTGTCTCTTCAGATCCTTCCTAACTCTGTGATTCAGTCACTGAGCACACAAAGCACAAAACAAGCAGCTCTGGAGTGCTTGCCACTGTTTTCTTTCCTGTTTGTGATCATCTGTGCTATGGCAGAAGCAAAGGAACAGACACCATGAGCCTCAAGAGACAGCAAGAAAATGATTTGTTACTCTGAGTAGAGCTCCTCACTTTATTAAATCCTTGACACCTGTTTAGGATTTGGTCAAACACAAACTCTTTCATTTAATTCCTGAGCACACACTCTGGCCCACATGCCTTCCAGAAACCTCAAGGACAGTCCTCATTTCAAGATGCTCAAAAGTCTGAAAGCAATAGAGAATGAGCTATCAGTTAAGGGAAGGAGAACAGAAGCAGGATGTAAGTTAACTCAATTCACTGTAGGCAGCATGACAGAAATGGGTCTTTAAGATGGACATCAACGTGCACAGTCCTTGGAGATAGTTTGAGGAGGTTATACCATGCTTGAGAGCCAGCAGAGAGGTGCAGCAAATGAAATGACATTACCTTTCCCTTGTGGGTTTTCTGGAGAACAAATTTCATCTGACCTAGTACAAGAATACTTTAAAAAAATTAGAGATTTAAGCAAACAGAGAACAGCAAAGATTGGTTTTTTTCTTGGTCTGGAAATGTATACTGAAAAAGAACCCATCTAGTACTGCTCTATATAGACTATGAAGCTCAACATAGCAGGCAATTTGTGTGGGTGCAGGTGAATGTTTACAGGCTCATTTAAATATTCATAAGCAAGTTAACAGGACCAAGAAGAAATATATTGTACTTAGTATCAAGTAAATATTTGTTGTTTGTTCAAATAACTGTTTTGATTTTCACGAACTAGTTCTAATCACTGTTAACAAGTTATAAAACATGCTTGTAATCTTTACAAATACTAATGTTTTAAAAAAATACTAAAGACATGTTGAATTTCCCAGCTACCTATAGTTTTGGTAGATTGATGTAATGAAGAAAAATTAATTTCACAGAAGATTCTTTTTTCTTTTACAGGAACAAACATCCCGAACTATTTCACCATGTTTCAAGTGCCTCCTGAAAAACTACAGAATCACTCCATTTCCATTAAAACGCTGGATGTAGACCTGACCCCAGTTGACGGTAATGATTTCTGTTTGTGGCATGTATCTTAAGTGAACATACCATTATAGCAAGGCATACTTCAAGACAGTGAAATTAAGTTTAACTCATGAGCATTACAAATTAAAATTGCTGTTCATTCCTTTTGCATTAGTACAGCAATCCCACAGAAACAGGTCAATATATTTTAGCTTGAATGGAGCCCCTTAGATATTCTTTGATCCTAAAATGGATCAAACATTTTTCTGATGAGTAGTTAAGTTAATTGTATTCTCTTATTTTCCTGTTCATCCTACTGGTGCTTTAAAGGAGCCACTGCTTTTGTTCATTCTTATTTTAGCTTTTTGTTTGTTTAATTACCTCACCTGAAATTCTGTTTTGTAAATCAATTTCTTCTTTCAAGTGCTGATTAAGAGCAAACACTCAAACAAGTATAAACACGAGCAACAGAATTCTCTTTCCCATCCTGATGCCCAGAAGCTGCACTTATTTTTACTATGAGCCATTTTTTATATTTTCAGGTACTGAACACATGACTAGTTTTAACAGATGTGGATTTTGTCTTGGGTTAGCATGTTTTATCTGTGTCTGCATTACAATGAAGAGCACGTGGAGATGTGGTGGTCCTCTGGAGGAAGGTTATCTCCAAAGACTAAACTATACCTTCCAGGGATAGTAACTAACTACTAAGGGCCTTGGGTGCTTTTGACAGGCACAACCAGCCCTTCTGCTGTGCAATGCTGGGACCACAACTCTGGAAATAGTACTTTTTCTTTCCCAGAATACTTGTTTATGAAAACCATAATTGCTGGTGACACCAGTAGGGCTGATGGAGAGTGTTCACCATAATCCTGAAATGCATGTGCATTGTTGGAGGCCACTACCGATTTCTTTCCTTATATTACTCAGCAGCAATTTCTTCTATTGCTTTTGACATATTCTCTTACCGAATTACTAATTTATACTAAGTGGCGCTAACAGAATTGCACATGTTGGACAGTATTTGTTTCAAGCCAATAAGGCTTGAAGTTCTTGTTAAAATTCTCCAGCTCTCTAACCCTTAAGAATCTGTAATTGTTTCCTCTTTCCATCCCATCCCTCAAGAGGGGTTACATTTTTTGAAACTTACCAATCAAGGTAAACAAAGATCAAAGAATTGGCTCTTTGTGAGCAGAATCACATTGGGGGAATTAACAACCAACCGTTTCCAAATATTAACAAGAGAGGCTTTTGGACATGAAAGGCAAGTAGCCAGGAGAATTAGCCTTTAGAATTAGCCTGTACTGTTTATGTATTTTATATCTTATTATTTTGGATAGGTGATAGTGCATAATAGCAAACACACTTCGGAGTATATATCTGAGACACTTTAAAAAGTAGCTCAAATATCTGTCTCCTCCAATGATCTTGATCGTCTAATACTGAAATTACGTAGTTGCCAGACAGCTCTTCTGCAGCTAACACATCAGAGTTTTTATCATTTTTTGTGCAACATTAGGCTCGCCATGGTGTCTGCTGGGCTGTGTGCAGAAGAAATGGGGTTGTCTGTGTGTTTTACCTTAATGTCTATATGTAGCTTGGGGTACAGAAGCAACTTCAACTTCAGGAGTTATGTGACAATCACACAACTAAACCTAAGTAATTCCCTGTTTATAGACCCAAATCTCTCCCTTTTAAATAAGCCTTGCCCAGGACAGAATTTGCAAAACTAGGTTAGGCGCACAGATAGTGCTTCTTAAATCAGCGTGGACATTTCTAGGTAGAAGGGCTACAGAAAAGAAAGACCAACAAAAGAAGCTCTTGAAAGCACACTATGTTAGTTTGTGGGTTGTTTTCTTTTTAAATAGAATGTGGCTCAGAGCAAGATCTCTGATTCTTTACAGCTGTCATATGCTATTGTGGCACAGGATAATTCATTTTAAACTAGTGTAAAGAAGACAGCAAAAAAAGACAAGCCTTAACTCTATTTGCAGTGTAATGAATTCATGGAATAGTCTCAGTAAAGTCGAATCATAAAACTAAAAGAAAATGAAGAAGCTGGGCATATTTGATATAGTCTTGATAAACTGTACAATGATGCAATTAAAAAAGTAATGAGCGCTTAATTCCGAAAGAAGCAATGAACAGGACAAGCAGAAGTCCTATCTGGAATTTCTGGAACTCTACACAGAAATCCTCCAGGAGTGGGTAGAGACCTATGGAACTGAGTATGAACTGGAAGCGTTTCAGTACCTGGAGACTGTAAAGATGATCAAGTTTTGTAACGGCTTCTGTGAAAACAGAATAAAATCAGATTCTTCAGCTTGAGAAAGATGACTGAGGAAGAGACGACAAAGTCCTATACAGTCATGAATGGCACGTAAAGGGGGAATAGGGTGTTGTTTCAATTTGCTTTGTTTTTTTTACCGTACTTTCCAGTATTAAAAGCAGGTAGCATCCAGCAGAGCTGCAAGTAACAGCTTCAGAGGAACAAAGGGGGTTGGTTCTTCACACAAGATGTGGGTGAGCCATAAAACTCTTTGCCACAGGATGCTGTGGACAGTAAAAGGGAGACTGGACGAATTAAATGGACAAATGCAAGAGGAATCTCTCAAGAGAAACCCAGAAACTCCCTGAGCTCAGCACAAGCAGTTACAGGGAGACTATTTCAGGGAAGTGCTCCTAAATGTTTCCTCTACTCTTACACCCCTTCCTGTTGGACCCTGCCAAAGACAGGACACTAAGCTAGCCTGGTTCCACACAGATTGCCTGTAATGATGCTCTTGCACTTTAAAAGGCTTGACACATGCCAAGTAAATATTAGACATATGACTTTCTAGAATTCCGTCACTGGGCTCTGGATGCCCTTTTTCATGCTCCAGCCTGTTTCATCTGGGCTGGAGGCTGAAAAAGCCTGTTATTGGCTAAAAGATACCCCCTTAGCACAAAATCACTTACAGAATCGCTGCAAACTGGTTTTAGAAGAGCTAAGGAAATTTTTCACGCTTTCACCTTCAGGGTAGGCTGTTCCATATATTTTTCTCTGCTATCATACTACTCAAAATTTGTCTCCAGTTGTTAGCTTAGTGCTCTTGCACCGACCCTAACCTTTATTTAACTGACATCTTAGGAATTTAGTGGAAGTACCAGCATTCACTTTGAAAGGGTAAGATTTGATGCATTTGATGATTTAACATTGCTGTTTTACCGTTTGTTGATAGTAGCTCTAGCTATAAAGAATCAAAGCATCTCTAATTCCACCATGGACAGCCTCGATATTCCAGGTGCCCAGATCTTTCAACAGGAGGCAGGGGGGGAGGAGTGGAGAATTGCACAAATCCCCAAACGCCACAGAAAATATCTGCAAAGATGACACAGTAACTTTTTTTTTCTTTTTAAGATCCTTAATTGGACAAAACTTGCCTTCTCCATTATCGTTGTTTAAAGATCCATTTTGGCCTATATTTTGAAGACTCTTTCTCAAGTCAGACCTCCAGCTACCAAGAATAAATAAAAACCCCGCTCCGCTTACCAGGTAAATAAACCACACAGATTCTCTAGGATTGTAGTGTACCTTTCTGCATTTACTGTATAAATACCAGTTTTTAAAGGGCTTAATTACAAATTGCTCTGTAACAGATTAGCACTTACGTTACAACTGTTCCTTAGAGGTCAGTCTAGCTCCCTAGTCTCCTTGATGCTATGAACCACAACAGCAAATTCCTTGTATGGCCAAGATACACAAACCAAAGACTACCTGCTTTGGGAGCAGTTCATAGGTGAGAGAGGCCAGTGGATTCCTCAAAGTCCCAACAAGGGTGCATAAACCTGGGCGTCCCGCAGCTTTCCCAGAGACCTGCTGATGGCAGCGCCAGGAGCCCTTCTGGGCTTTCTTCCTCCACCTTCAGGACTCTGAACAACATGCTGGGGAGAGATTTAGCAGTTTAACAGCATGTATTTCAAGTGCTTCCTGCTCATCAGACCTAATCTTTCATGTGTTGCTGCTGGAACAGATGTATTTAAATCATTTTGGTTTCCAGGTGTGTATGCATGTCTACGTATTGGGACATAAAGAAAAAAATAACAATATGTTTCTATAAAAACAAAAGTACACAGAGTCTGAAACAAAAGGCTTCCTCATAGTAAGAAAATGACGTGTGCACTTGGGTTCAGATGGTAGTGCTGCCGCTGAAAAATGAAAGCTATGAACTTTTTAAATGAAAAATTAGCTCAAAAGTTATTTCAATTCACAGTATTAAAATGTAGCATCATAGTTTCCAGACTTCTTAGTCTTCTGGGAAGAACAATTCAGCAAATGCAACAAAATAAATATTATTAAATGCTGACAAGCCATAAATCTGCATTTTTTCCCCTCAAAAACAATTTTTCACTGAAGAATGCTACCCGTGTGTACCTTCCAAAGACAAAAAATATTGGGAATCAGCTGGGTATATGTAATCTTCACCTGTCTGGGCCTCCTGCTCCCCATGTCCTCACTGAATTGAATGCTGTACTTCCTTACACACACATAGTGCCTAGAAAAAATTGATTATAATGAAATCTTTTTTCACTATGTCTTGCATCAGTGCTGCTGCCACTGAGCCTCCTTTCTGCCTCCCCACTTCAGTTTATTTTGAACATATTGATGTAACAATTGGACGAGAGACTGTTTGTGACTGAAGGTCTGGTTAAGTACATTACAACGTTGGCTCAGTTCTGCTAGGAAAATTGTTGCTAAGGCACGAGAAAGTATAGGAGCTAAAGTAATGTAAGATAAGAAAGGTAATCATGCTGACAGCAGAGCAATAATTGCCACAGTAATAGCTGGCAGATCAAGAATGCAAGGAGAAAATACACCAAACACAAAGGATTTGGCAATTTCAAGGTTCTCCAGAAATGGAGATGGAAAATTTTAACACGTAGCAAAGTATTTCCTATATAAACAAGTACTAGTGATATTACATCAAATAGAACCTTTTCTTCTGTTTGATTAATTTTTTTCTTCCTTGTTGAGTGAAATCATGCACAAGTGAGAAGTGAATGCAAAGGAACAAAAAATAGGACAGTGAGAAACACGAGCGGAGAAAATTCCTGAGACAGAGCTGTCTATGAAGTACTTTCACAGAGCATTACTTTTGTTCAATACAGAGGAATTTGATTTCACTACATCACAGGCCATCCATTCAATGAAGTCATTCTGATCTGTTGGTATTTTTCCTGACTGTATTTCTTATTTTACTGTTGCCTTCTTCCCCTACCAGCCAGTCTGGAACAAAGTGCTTACATTAAATGAGAAAATTAATGGCTAGTGTTACTTCTCCCACCAGAAGTAAGATCACTAAAATGCTCTGAAACCAAGCAAGAACAAATTATAAATTTCTAACTTCCGCAATATGCCCAACATTACAAGGCCTATAGAGAGCCCTCACCCCATTGCTGGCCAGGGAAGGAAAAGAGATTACATGAGATCAAAGGCAGGGCAAAGAAATCCAGCAGAAGATACTGTCTTGATTGGATTACTAATTGGGATGCATCACCCATCGGAGCTGGCTCACTCTCTCCATTGAGTCCAGTGAGAACTGATGACTAGCTGTATCCAACTTGTAGACTAATTGGAAAGGCAGAAGGTGTTGGATTTTGCTAATCTTCTTGAAAGAAGAAAACATTTATATTGATAAGTTCTGAGCCATCTCAAGCTAGCTGTGTAACTTGTTTGTGTGTTATACAGAAAAACAGTAAATCTCAGTTAAAAAAAAAAAAAAGCCACAACCAAGATGTTGAGAAGCAGCAAGAACGAACAGAATTGCAGGGATGTATCTTCAGATTCAACAGTTTGTTCCCTTAATCATTTTTATTCAACTGGCAATATCAAGATGAATACCTGCTTTCCCTTAATGCTCTCCTCCTGAGAATACTGGCACTCTGCAGACTGCCAGCCAAAATAACACATTTCTAAGTTGAGAGGACTTAAAGAGTCTAGAAGGACAACAGCAACAAATTCTGAGGGACAACACTGCTGTCTGGGAAAAAAAAACACAAATCAGACAGCCTCAATGGCAGCCCTAAAAAACAAACCAACCTTGATTCACCCAGATATAAATGTCTGAAAAAGGCACATACCAGGCCTGTCATTTAGATTGTTGTTCCTTTTGTTATACTTTCCAGAAAAGCTTCTATTTACCCACAATTCCACAGATTTCTTTCTTTAAAATAATATTCCGGAGGGGAGAGGGTGTTGAGTTATGTATTCAAAGCCAGTGTATGGCTTAGGAGCACTACACATACATACACACTATATGTACACACAGACCAGTACCATGCCAATCAGTTGGTACAGCACTACAGACGTACTAAAGAAGATAACGAGTTCTCACCTGTCTGTGTATCAATAGGAGACCTCACGCTCATGAAATTAAAAGCCTTTCTGATCCGGACCAAAGTAAAATTAGGAAATTCATAGAATCATAGAATCACTCAGGTTGGAAAAGACCCTTGGGATCATCAAGTCCAACCATCAACCCCACTACAAAGTTCTCCCCTACACCATATCCCCCAACCCGGCATCTAAACGGCTCTCAAACACCTTCAGGGATGGTGACTCCACCACCTCCCTGGGCAGCCCATTCCAGTGTCTGACCACTCCTTCTGGGAAGAATTTTTTCCTAATGTCCAGTCTAAACCTACCCTGTTGCAGCTTGAAGCCATTCCCTCTTGTTCTATCGCTAATTACCTGTGAGAAGAGACCAGCACCGACCTCTCTACGATGCCCTTTCAAGTAGTTGTAGAGAGTGATGAGGTCTCCCCTCAGTCTCCTCTTCCTCAAACTAAACAGTCCCAGCTCCCTCAATCGCTCTCCATAAGATTGATTCTCCAGGCCCTTCACCAGCTTCGTTGCCCTCCTCTGCACTCGCTCCAGCGCCTCGATATCTCTCTCGGATTGGGGTGCCCAAAACTGGACACAACACTCAAGATGTGGCCTCACCAGTGCTGATCAACTCCCTACTTCTGCTGGTCACACTATTTCTAATACAAGCCAGGATGCCACCGGCTTTCTTGGCACTGCCAATCATGACATTTTTCTGCAGTAAGAACCTTTCAGATCTTCTGCTGATTCTGTGCTAGACCAACTCTTAAATACAGCTTAAATGCAGAGCACAGCATAAACCCACAGTCAATATGCTCAAAAATCATCTCAGTTGATTTCCCTCTGCCCGCCATGCACAGGCTCCTAACAACCAACATGACGAAATTGCCCAAAGGTGCCTTGGGGCCCACATGCCGACACGCCACCTCTACTCTCAGTTAAGTTACATTACCCACCCTGATCTTTTATCCGGTGGTCAGCTCTGGTGGGAGCTGTGACCACTTCCTTTAATTTTTCTTCCCTTAGTATTTCTTTTGGGCTTATTTAAGTGAAAAAACATGCTGACAAAGCAGAATATTTCCAAGGCATCTTAAAGCCTTCCAAAAGATCTATGTAGGTCTATTAACACCATTACATTCCCTCGGGCTTTCTTCATGTATACTTTAAATTTAGCCTCTGGACTTTTTGCTGCTCTGTGTTTATAGCACACAGCACAAACAGCCTGCGTCTGTGTCTGGGGCTCTGAAGACATTTTACCTTCTTTTGGGTAAAGATACGCCCTTCCCTGTGCATGCAATGGACTTGTTGCCTAATTCAGCAGCAGAGTCAGACACCACCGAGCACTGAAACACCCAATTACCTTTCAGACACCAGCTCTTGATTACTGCAGCCCACATGTAAGAGGCTATTGGAAACTATGCAAAAATTCTCCTTAAAAGGCAAATTTTCTTAAGTTGTAAGCTGCCTAAAAAGCTTCTAAAGTCTTAAAAAAATAGGCAGCCTTAAAGGTAACTTTATTATCTCTTAACTTTTTCTGATAATATTAGAAATAATAGAGAAAACTCTGTTATCCTAGGACTATTCTGCAATTCGACATTTCCCTTGATTCAGTCTCAGAACACAGCACTCATCCCAGCAAGGAGCAATGCTTTGGGTATCACAAAGAAGATAAGCAAATGTGAAAATCATTCTCGAGCCACCAGAGGAAAAAAGGCTGAAGAAAACACCAGAAATTTTCATCAAGAATTTCTCTGATTCCATCTTGCTGCTCCTCCTGTAAGCATAGGTGGCAACCAGGATGCTTCCAAAATCCCTGACTCTTCCTGGCTATCGTCAAGCTAAAGATGGTGCAGACTTTGGGAAACTCCGCTCAGAACTGTGGCAAGGCCCGCACCCAGCAGAAAAGAAACCCTACTACAAACACTCCATTGATTAATAGAAGGATGTGACAATCTGCCAAGTGGTGTGTAAATGTGATGGCAGCCCGAAGAGCCTTAATGTAAGTAAAGGATTCTCAAAGACATTCTTTTACCAACATTATGGGTTCAAAGCACATATTTTTCCTTTAAAAGACGCAGTATTGTACTTCCTTGATCAAAATGACTCATTAGGAAGTATTTATATTATGCATATTTTCCCCTTCAAATTGTGCAAATAGCCTTTAATTATTAATTATTCTTTCTAAGAAGTAGCTGTCATGACTACATTTGATATCAGAATTTGTCTCTCTCTGGTTCATTGAAATGACTGTAAAGTCTCAGATATCTGGAGTTCACTCTTTTCATGAATTTCAATACGTCAACACAGAAAATCAGCTCGGGTTCCTCACTGAATGGCCAACTGTTCTGAACAAGGGGAATTCCTGGAAAAAATGATCTGCTGCACACCGACAGCAGGATTTGAAAAGGACATTTAAGATATTTTAGTCATCATTTGAATTTTAAAATTTTATTTTAGAAACTGTTTTCCATCTCGTACTTCATTCCCTCCTTTTGTCCTGCATAAGCGCGAAAGATCAAAGTCAGATTTGCTGGCTCACTAGCACATGTTATGTTCAATTTTCTTCTGTCACATTCACATAAGTAACAGCAGATGTTGCTAGAACATTCATGAGTTTCGTTCTGAAGTGTGCAGCCAGACATTTGTCAGGCTAATTTGATTTCCTGAGGACTGCAAGGAGAGTTCTGCTGGATAGTTCCCCATCTGTGACACCGAGCCACTCCTGCCAAATTCACTTCAAGTCTCCAATGAAGATGTTCTCCTTTGTATTTTTGCTTAAGGCTACTTTTTGTTAGTTTTCTCTGAGAAGTCTTTCTTCCCCCCCATCCCCCTCCTGTTAACGCTGCTATAAAGATGGGGAGAAGCAGGTTTAGGAGAATAATGAAAAGACGCATAATCCCACACGATGATCATAGTCTTTGCTTTCTTAGTGTTTACCAAATGCCTACTAAAGCCAGCAGAAAAGAAACATAGAGATTTCAGTGAAAGAATTTGGTTCTCTCCCACAGCTGAAGAAACATTAGAATTTAAATAATTACAAACATGTCAGACGCAAACTTTCTTTTAGGACTGACTGCTTGCAAATCATGTTCCAAGAGACTTCTGAAAACAGCAAGTCACTTTCTGTGTATTTGTACATAAAAGATTAACACATATTTTGCAATGCCTTAGAAAACCTTAAATTTTCAAATGGACTTTATTATGCTTACTTATTATATATCTGAATTTGTAGATAAAACAAAATTCAAATAAATTCATATTGCTGAATATTACCTTGGAATAAAATACGTCCAAGTTTTGCACAGGACTGGAAATGTTTACATATTAGGGCAAATTATTACATTAAATGGGTTAACGTCTCGAAATTAAGGAAAGGCTTCCTAATGCTTTCTACATGACTGAAATGAAATTTGTGCATGCAGAAGGAACTAAAAAGTGACTTTCTACAGACAAAAAAAAAAAAAAAAAAAAAAAA